>MQRK01215372.1:0-11112 GCA_001938485.1 Girardia tigrina
TGCGAAACTTATGACATTATGAAAATTAAAATTTGTTTTAACCTACTGTAAATATTTATCCATCAATAGTTTTATTAATTAAAAAGTCAAATTTCATCCCTTAATTGTCAAATGTATAAATATATACTTTGTAATTAAACACAAATATGCTATTATTATTATTATTATTATTACAATTATTAATTAAAATTTAGTGACCCTCGATTCGTAAAATAAAAACTAACAGTGCTTTTTTTTCTATTTTAGATAGAGTACGAATTATTATTTTAACGGTTCGGTTTTTTCGTGACCATCAACAGAATTTTTATAATATAAAAACATCAATGGTACTATAGTAAATAAACAATATCTAATTCAATAAACACAACTGAGTAAGGAGCCCGTCCGTCACTTGTTAGAAGAACCTGAAGAAAGCAACTGTAACTATTCTTTTTTTATTTACTCATTTATTGTGGTGCATTACGATGTAGCCATTCAATTTGTTGTTGTACATTGATCTCTGCCGCTTCTCTCCGCTGACCTTAGTGATGTTGACCAAGTCAAACATATAACTAATTAATTAAACAAAAGCTTGACATCTTCATGCACATTACACCTTTGGCATCGTATACCTGTTTGTTTACACAGAATTCAAATCGGAGTTCAAAATCGTCATTGCTGGTATATCACTATGTGTTAATGTTCTGCAAATTGGTGACGGTCATCTCATTAAATAAACAGTTTTTTATACGTTTGTCATCACAAATGTTCAAATCATATTTTTCGAATTTTTATCAATACATCAATTTAAAATCATTTGTGATATTCCGACTTGCATCAAGTGTACACTTGTACCTATATATATATATATATATAGAGAGAGAGAGAGAGGGAGATACTCATTTTTCTGTTTCTTTCTAATCTATTTTTCTTTTTTTTGAAATTATTTCTGTATTGGCAATTTATATCTTCATTTAAAATTTAATTATTATTAAAGAATTTAAGTAATATTTGACTGATGTTAAAAAAATATAATTTTTATTAAATTATTTTCAACGTTGTTCATTTAGAATAAATTACGTTTTGAAAATACTTGTGATAATCAAATAAAAAAATGTGAGTATTTAAAATAACATATGTAAATAAAAATAATAATTATTAATTTAACATGACATTATATCTAATACAATAAAGTATTAAGTATAAAACTTCGGAAAACTGTGTCTTTATAACATGGAACCTCTGTCCGTTGTTCTTAGTGTTTTGTAATTTGTACCGACAAAAAACTTTTCGTCATTAATAAATTATTTCTGGTTCAACTGGTTTCACTTTGTTGAAGAGTTTCTTTAACTTCGTCAAATTTTTTTCTCGAACCTTTTCTGTTTTCCTTTCGCTTTTACTTTGATGAGTGACGACTCAGATCCACATTTAAGATCCGCTTCAAGGTTTAAGCTGCAGTAATTTGCCTATGGTCTCGTATCATCTTCTAACGCAGTTGTTGAATGGATATGATGAAACAATGCGAAAGTCTGCGTATTCTTTTCTACAAGTTTGAGGTTTTATTTTTCTATTTCTAATTAACTTTTACATTTAAACTATAACAAATAGGCTTCAAAATCTTAAAAAAGATATATAAAAAATAGACAACAATTTTTTGCTCAGTAAAAAAATAACTCTCAGTATTTTTAAAATTGATTTTTCAGTATATTAAAAAAACCAGTAAAAATATTTTTAAACTTGGTAAAAACATCAATCGAGAATATACGTTCCTCGGTTTCTCGACCCATATATGCAAAACGTATACATACATTCCTTGATATTATATTTTTGTAATTATCATAGAGGGTGAAGTTCCAATCAATAAACCAATCCTACGTAAACATTCMGTACATTGTCGTATATACGATGAAATAGTGGGCCGCWTTTATTTACTATAATATTAGRTTGGTCGAAAAATAATGGCGGTTTTTGAGCTTTATACTTTGTTTATCTACTTTGATATGTATATAAGTTTAAATGCATTAGTGTTAGATATTATTTGAAGTCTTATGCCTAGCTGTATATTCCTATAGCCACTATTAACATATTGCTCTTATTTTTTAGAATATTTACGGTGCTAAATTAATAATGGAAAAAATTAAAATTCGAGCAATTTTCTTTTACAAATTTAAACTGGGTCGTAAAGCAGCAGAAACGGCTCGCAATATCAATAAAGCGTTTGGCAAGGGAACAGCTTCTGAGCGCACAGTCAACGATGGTTCCGAAAATTTTCTGATGGAGATGAAAACCTTGAAGATGAAGAAGGTCGTGGTCGTCAAGTTGCTGTGAACAACGAGAATTTGAGGACAATGGTGGAAACAGATCCCCGTACAACAATCAGAGAACTTGCAGATGGGTTGGGCATTAGTCATTCAACAGTCCTGTATCATTTAAAATAACTTGGAAAAATCAAGAAATTTGATAAATGGGTTCCACATGATTTGAATGAAAATCAAAAGAACCGACGCTATGAAATTTATTCTGCCAATCATCATCGCAATAAAAACGATCCATTTCTTGATCGTATTGTTACATGTGATGAGAAATGGATCATGTATGATAACCGATGTCGATCTGCACAGTGGTTGGACAAAGATGAAGTACCGAAACACTTTCCAAAACCGAAACTAACACCCCGTAAGGTTATGGTGACAGTTTGGTGGTGTGATGCTGGAATCATCCTCTATAATTTCTTGAATCCAGGTGAAACAATCACAGTGGATAGGTACTGTCATGAAATTGATGAAATGCATAAAAAATTGAAAACCCTTTGTCCGGGATTGGTCAATCGAAAAAGTCCCATTCTTCTTCATGATAACGCTAGACCTCATATTTCCAAAGTGAATCTTCAAAAGCTTAATGAGTTGGGCTATGAAACCCTGCTTCATCCACCATATTCACCAGAGCAGGTCATTTGGGCCCTTGTATTTTGGTGCTATTTATAAATGTCGCACAACTTATTTATAAAACCTATAATTGTTTATTTTATAGTAACTTTAATAACTTTTAAAATATTAAAATCATTACCGACAACATCTGCCGAAACAACAACCATTGATGGGAACCACCAATCACAATGATCACAACCATAGAACTATTGGTACTCTCTCGATCGATCGTCACGTCGCACTAAAAACTGGCACTATCAGATAAATTTAAGGACAGTTTACAAACTTACTCAACGACAAGATGTTGAAGAGCCTACAACTTGCCTGTCATCACAAGTGATTTGTCACCGCCAGTTGTGTTTCAGTTCATCAACGGCGCAGAAAACTATCACAAAAGATCCGATCACAAGCTGCGGATGAGTTCCGGAGATTTGAGAAAGCAAGGATCTTCCTCGTCTCCCAGGACTGCTTTCCTTCAGATAATTAAGAAAAGGATTAATTACTCAGGATCTGTGGTGATTACCACGAAGTCAACGTGGCTTTTGTACCTAATTCATACCCCATGAAACTTATAACAGACATACTTCAGTATTTTGCAGGGTACACTGTATTCTCGTCACTCAAACGGAGCAATCAATCCGAGCCAAACAATCCAAAATAACTTTGCTTTAGGAAGCTGAAATAGCGCTCAAGTAGGCCAAAGAAGTCATACTCTCGATAGATTCATGACACTTTCCCGACCGTATTCTCCCATTAAATCTTACGACGGACTCATCATTTGTGCTGTAGTTATGCAGATACGCAGGGCACAACTGGAACCAATTGAGTTTCTCTCATACAAACTCCATACTCAGCCTTCCACTGTACACTTTTATGGCTTTACTAGCCAGAACAGCACTTTCAGCACTTCATCATTGCGAAGCCGACCACAGTCTGCATGATCCACAAGCCCATGACGTATTACCTAACTATGAAAAATCCATCACCAAATCAGTTACCTGCCCAAATTTAACATCGAAGTACAACACATCAAAGTAACCAAAAATGTGATTGCAGAACGAGTTCTCAACTTCGAACAATTATTCACATCAAAAATCTTGGAATAACATACACCAGTTTTAATGGGTCTCAGTTACTTTAAGAATCTTCCCCATTAACAAATGACAAGTGCATTACAACACGTCGCTTCCTGGATGTCCCAGGTAAGTTCTTGGATCAAGACTGCTATTCAGTAAGGATCTTTCAGATGTACACGTTGTTGGGTTCTTGATCAAGAATTGAATTCATTATCACAAAAACATTTCTATCACATATTACATTTTACAAACAAATTTATGAGGAACAGTATTTTCAATTTTCATTAACCAGATTTTTAAAATTCTAAATAGAAATATGAATACATTAATTAATGATGTAACACGCGAAAAGTTTATATTCAAAAACACTGTTTAATTGATAATATTTGAACAAAATATTTATCAAAAAAGCATATATTAAATATTTCAAATAATTAAAATATCTAATATCTAACAGTCCCACCAGATTCGTCTACAGAATAATTTGAATCCACAATGTAATCATTTAGATAAGACGGTTTTCGTCTTTCTCTACTAGGCCTACTATTCAATGATTGTTCCTCTTGTGTTTGATTGTCTGGTAGTGATGCAGTTTCCTCCATATTTATATAGTATGACTTGGAATTTTCAACAAGTCAGGCTGTCTAGGTCGAATGTCTGCGATATGTCTTGGACCGCAACATTCAATGCAATTTACTAGATATTTCCTTTGATCTATTCTTTTCAGGACAACACCCTTGACCCATTGCTGTGTACATGGTGTACTGTTTTCCGGTTTTACGTACACTAATTGATTCTCAACATAATCTGGATTTCCACAAAACGGTTCCTTTTCACTTCTTCCAATTATATTTAACACTATGGGCAAATAGCTATACAGCGCCGAGCTGGATGTTTCTTTTCTTTCAGATGGCGTGTTATTATACCACCATAAGACTTCCAATATGCTGATATTTGATCTGGACGGAATTCTTTTGATTGTTCTATGATTCCTTACTATTATTCCGTTGCAGTTAGGTCGATTGATGGCATGATACATGACTCGAACGTTCAACTTTTCCATTAGCTTGTTGAATTTTACTGAATGAAATGTGATATAATTATCGATAATTAGTTCCTTGGGAGACCCACGTTCACAGAACAAACTTGAGAATTCTAAGACAATTGACTTGTCGACTTCAGCCTTAATATGGCAAAGCGAGAAGGACGAAAATCGATTACACTTAAAAAATTTTGTTGATTGTACTTTGTCTTGTCCTGTTTTTGTTGACGCTCAGACTACCGGTTTTCCATTTTACGGGTACCGGATTGAAATTTTTGACATCTTGAAATCAGATCATTGATATCCTCGTTTGACACACCTATTCCTTGCTTCGCACATAGATATCGCATTCTGTTTGTTCTTAAATGACACTTATCAATGAAGTTGCTGCAGCTTGAGTAGATCATCCGTAACCCATAAAAACAATTGCTTCTTTTTAATTGTTTTGGAATTCTTGTCAACTCGTCCGCCTTGTTATCTTCGCTATTAACAAACTCGATCTTCAACTCGATCTCATACTCCTGACACAGTTCCTTGATCATCGACAGTCTTCGTTTTATTAAAAGCTCAGATGAAACCTTGGTATTTAATTTTTTGCGATCTGAGATTGTTGTGGTCACCCACGAAACTACTGACTTATTATCCGATTTTACTATCACGCTCCTTAAACCCCACTTCACACATAAGTTTAAACCCTTTACAACTGTTTCTAGTTCTGCTAAATTAATATGTCTTGAATCATCAGTTTTTCTCAACCATGATGCGTCCTCGATTATGTTCCCTTTGACTTATAACGCCGCACCAATGGCTATTCAACTTACGTCGCACCCTATAATATCTTCCCTGCAGTCATCAATGGCCCATAAACCTCTGCAAGGATCACTCTCCCTAACTGTCTTTAAACCCATTTAATCTTCTCGAATAATTCCTCATCTATCTTTTCATCCCCCCCTTCCCTCACTAAGTCGTTTAAGATATGAACATGACGGACGTAGCCAACTAGCTACCGGATGTATTCTTACTAATTGTCCACATAACGAATATAACTCACGACGTGAAATTGATTCCACATCCAGTTCATCCCTTACCTGATTGTCCCTCTTCCATCTCATTACATGTTGGTCCTTAAAGACTTTCATTCCTAAAACTCGAACTTCGTTGGCTTGCGACAGATTTTCCGATTTCTTACATTTGAGACCGAAGTTATTGAACACTTTTTCTAATTCTTCAACAGAAATGAAACTTTCATTTACATAAATATCATCAATATAAGAGTCGGTATTTCAAGCATCCTGGTGTCAGAGTTCAGAATCCACCTGACAATTTCGGTCATTATAGTTGGTACAATGTTTAAACCAAAATCCATCCTAGTTAAAGCATAGTTCTTGTTATTAATGATACAAGATTGGTAACATCACATCTCCTTATGAACATGAATCTGCATGTACGCCTCTGGCAAATCAAGCATTGAAAAAGTCGAACCCCTACGTCGCCAATCGAGGAGCTTTTCTAAACATATATCCACAGAACCACTATAAACGTCCACGTAATTGTTTAATTTTCTAAAATCAAAAATGGGTCTTATCTTGGACTTATAAGCCTGTAATATTCCAAATATCGGTATGGATCCTATCGATTTATCCATTTCTTTCTCATTATACTCGATTAGATAACCGTTTTCTAACCAACCGTCTAAAATTTTCAACGCTGCAACATCGTTTAATTTTTTGTCCTTAAAAACTGACTGATGGTTCGGAAGATGACTCGGAGCCTCACTTTTCCAGTTCCATTTAATCGACCAATTTTCCTTAAACTCAATTTCAAAATTATGCTTTTTTATACTAACAAGAGGCGCATCCGATGCAGTACAACTTAAGCTACTATCTATTCCTTTAATTTCTTCTTCACGGAACTCAATAACACCCTTATTAATTCTCACGCCGCCTAATTTACCTATGACATCCATACTTATTAAGATCCCTAGACCATACGGCAAATGTTCCATGACCGAACATTCCACCCTAATAATCCTGCCATTTATATTCAGCCGCACTTCACCCGAACCCACTCTAACACTCTTTCCATTCGCCAAAACCATACTTTCTACGTCAGAAAACAACATACAATCACTAACTAACCCTTTTAAAACAACCGTTTTCGAACAACCCGAATCAATCAACGCTATGGCTAACATGTCATTCACGGTGACGATTATCGTCGGCAACGCCTGAAGCTGTGAAGGGAGAGAGCCGGCGCCTACAAACTCCCCTGTTCGTTTCCCGACCGACAATATTTTGTGATATGACCCGGTTTCTGACATTTGCAGCATATTGTTTGTCTGTTTGATTGCCCCTGAGAACCCTTATGATGATTACTTTACTTCGATTTGGTGTCTCTCTCACGATGAACATAGGGTCCTTTCTGAAGATTTGCTCCGGGTTTATTTAGTTCTCCCTGACCTCCGGAACTCCCTATTTCTTTGTTGTTGTTTCCGTGTTGTATTGCTGCCATTGAACCCTGTAATAAACCCTTTTTAATCCCCAAATACCTGCGGCTATACTCGATCATTTCGGCCAGGGGTTGGTTGCCGGTCTGTTCCAAATTCACCTGCAACTCGAAAGGCAGTCCAGCCATGAAGGCAGCCTTTGTTAGATCGTCGACTTTTGTTGCTAACATCTTCACCTGAGACGCATATTCATTGATAGTCTCGCCTTCGTGATACTGTAAGTTTATCAATTGACTGTACGCAGAACGTCTAGTCAGGCCGTACGAATTGTTTAATATCTTGAAGAACCGATCGCAGCTGCTTTGCGTCTTCTCGTCCGATTCCATGTAGATGTTCAGTGCAATCCCGATAGTAAAAAATGGAGATACGGGGCTAGATCAGTAATCTTCTAGATTTACATGACGATTTCAAATTTCTTCTGCCAAATCTCGAAGCTGATGCTTCCATCGAATTTTTTCAAAAACTCCAAAACGATTTTTATATCATAGCTTGTAACACGCGAAAAGTTTATTTTCAAAAACACTGTTTAATTGATAATATTTAAACAAAGTATTTATCAAAAGAGCATATATTAATTATTTCAAATAATTAAAATATCTAATATCCAACAAATGATATATAATTGATTTTATTTTAAAAAGTGTTGTATGATAAATTAAAATTTTAGTTACAATTCTTGTTACTTTGACATATTTATTTTAATTTTGATTTTTTTTTAAAAATTAATTTTTATAAACAGTTAATCCATTTTAATTAGTAAAACATTATTTTAACTTATCTTAACTATAAATATGATTTTCAATTATATTTAGAATTAATTAAATGGGAATCATTAACTCTAACACTGTGATGAGATTGACAATTATTTTTAAACTAATATTAATAGTTCCGTAATTGCCAAAACACAATTAATAAATCGATTTCTAAATAACAACACAATTATCGGTCCATTTAAAGAGCAATAAATTCCAATTAACTCTATTGTTGAATCAATATTATCAGTTCAAAATACCGTCAAAAATCGAAAATTAATTCACAAGTTATTATTTATTGTGCAAATTAAAGTTTACTCAAACCAAATACTATTTTAATAACGAAATGTAGCGGTAATCTTTTATTGATTTACTCATTGATCATATGCGATACGTGAGTCCCAATCTATTTATTGAGTTTATACATATGTGATTTTATTTATTCAGCAATTATTAATTTCGATTTTTTAATCATTTTCATCAATTTCATACTTACCATATTTGTTTCTCTGGATGCTGCTGACAACAGCAGACACAGATTTTTATTCAAAGGGGGACACGATTTCAATTTGAACAAAAACATGGAAATTAATAAAAATGCAAAAAACTTATTAACATATTGTATTTGAGAAATAATTACGACCAACGAAAGATAAATATATATTGAATTTCACCGACAATTGCACTTTAAATTACGCACTAGTTCCACTTCAGTTAAACAATGATATTTAATTTTTCGTACATTTTCATTCAATTATTCTCTTCATCACACGCCCCCGTGATGTCATCATCATCCATTTCGAAGTTACTGAACCATCCGAGGACGCGACGTGCTCTCCTTGGCCGGCCTTCTACTAACCTCGAAACTGTCTCGCTCATCTCCTTGTCACTCAACATTTCAGTATACGCTAAATCAAGACTATCTCTACACTTCTCGATTGCATTCGTCGTATTCAACTCTGTTTCTTCTGGGATCCGTCTCAAATCAGCCACGTGTCTGGGAATCGCGTCCACATCAACTGAAATCTCAGAGTTGACCCGAGATACCACCATTCTTGTCCACCGAGACGTGCATCGTGCATCAACCGGTTTAAAAAAAACACCTTATCCCCAGGCACGAAAGCGGTCTTGTTTTTTTGTTCATTCGATAATTTCATCGTCGGAAACCGCCATTAATACGTAAAAACACTATTGCTAGGAACTGAATCGCTTCTCAACCCCTTGTTCAGTGTCAAGTTATAATAAGACACCATCTCTAGTACATCTCTCCAGATCTCGCAGCCATCGTTTTAATAGTACGATGGTTCCTCTCGACGATACCGTTTCCTGACGGGCGATATACACATCGATATATCATCGATACATTCCACGTTCTACACAATTCCTGTACCGCCTGTGACCGGAAACTTTTTCCGTTATCACATAACAACTCGTCTGGGGTCCTATCTCTAAATATTTCCACCATTAATTCCACGATGATATTTGCGCTTTCATTTTCTACTCGTTTCCAGATTGCGAAACGACGCGGCCCACAATCAATGCTTGTAAAGAAAATATCTCCACGAAAAATGTGTAATGTCACACGCTAGGCGTTGCCAAGTTCTGGTTACTTCCAACTCCCCTTGAGGCCATCGCACGGCATATGGATCAATGGACATACACTGCGTGCACTCTGCTATCACCTTGGTCACTAAACTCTCATCTGCCGCTCCACAAATCTTTTTAACTGCAAAAAGTGTTCTATTCACCCAAAAATGATGAATTGCATGAATGGATTTCAAATCTTCCATAGTAGGCCCTTTCCTAGGACTGGCTAACATCATGCCTTTTTCGTGCTTGATCCAGCTTGACGGAACCCTAGTCAGAATATCAGCTTTATTCTCATTTGATTTCACCAGTGAAATCGATAACAACATTCCATATTCACTCAATAATCTATCTAATAAGAACAACAACCTTCTGACCAAAATCTCCGACAATCCATGTACTTGTGTCCGCTTTTCCCCCCAACGTAATTGACTGGATCCATGCGCAAACCGTCGCCGAATCGCACAAGATTTCCACCTCAGTAACATTTCATGCCAGTGCCATATTTTCTCCTTTTACCACCGCTTCTAATTCCACAGTTAATGTGGCACACATCATCTTTTTTCCGCAACCAGCAGTTATCTTCAACCACGACATGATCAACTTCTAAACACACAACAATTGCAAGACTGCTTGAATCACACCTAACGATACCCTTTTTTGACTTCGAAAAAGTCCAAATTCCCACAACCGGATCACATACATCTAATCGTTTTTTTATGTCCATCAACATTCCAGCACTAGTCTTATCTATCTGTTCGTCCCACTTTAATCCGTCCACCATTTGCTTCACTATACTACATGCTGGTCTCAACCAACCGGCAACAGGAAAATGTCCAATCGCCTGCCTACACCATGAGAGCACTTTCCTCTTTGTCATTTCCTCGCTCAATTCCTGCATGGTATTATCCAGTTTCCATTTTATCACTCCCTTTTCTTTGAAAAAAAGCATTTTCCACAACGGGGTTACTTGATAACACAAACTTGATTACTGCCGCTATGATTTTTGGCGCCACATTTAGCCCAAACCCAAAGCGAGTTAACATATACACACATCTTTTGCAACGAACAACCTGAAACTTCCACAATTCTCGCGATACGTGTAGTTGCATGTATGCCGTCTGTGAGGAATATTTTAAATTTGGTATGTTGAAATTGGTTTGTTGAATTTTGTATGTTGAGTTTAGTATTTTGAAATGTGCTTCTCCCACCCAGGTGGAAAATTGATATTTTAGATGTTCAC
>MQRK01215382.1:27954-39240 GCA_001938485.1 Girardia tigrina
ATATATATATATATATATATATATATATATATATATATATAGAATGTAAGCTAATAAAAAGAATGGAAAAAACGAAGGAAGTAAGAAAATGGTTACATGATGTTCAAGTTAGTCCAAACATTACTTTAAATAAAGCGACTTTAAGCTGAATTTAGTATTATTTAACTCTTAATTTGAATTAATGGTAAAATTCAAACATAAATTTCTTACAATTTGATATATAATATTGGATTCGCTAATTTCATCCCTCAGTATTTGCAAACCAAATAACTGTCCTGGGAAACCCTTGCACCACACTGGTTTCTATCTCAAAGTATTTAGGTGGCCTTTCCTATCCTTAAGCTAGTTTCCTTCATTTAGTTCATAAGAACCCCAATTTTCAAACTTCACTATCCTTTTTAGTGGTAGTTGTAGCGAGTTGAACTTTTGCAATAAATACAGCTACAAAAACTGTATAATGCACCTAATTTGTGTTAAATATTCAACTAGTTGGTGACATTATAAGTTATAAATTATAAAATTAACATAAATCCTGCTTTTCCAACATATATTAAACTTTGTGTTTCTATATATTCAAAAAAATAATTGAAAATCTCACGGTATAACTTGTCTTTTCAAAAGCTTCTGAGGTGAAAAGTGTTTTGAAAAGTTTTAGGTCTCTGTTTCTTAGGACTTCTACAACCTTATTGTAAACTTAACATAAATTTTCTAAAAGCCACAAAACAGAAATAAACTTGACGATTTGCAAACCATTCGTTGAGTAACGTTTCACATTCGTCGTGATGTCTTTCTTGTGCCAATTGAACAGGAGTTTTCTGAAACTAGAACAAAATATAAATAAAAAATGATCAAAAGTCTTACATCATTTAAAATGTTCACTGTAGCATCTTTAACTAACAGTAATTTGATAATATCCAAATGACCATTCTCCGACGCAAAATGTAATGCTGTGTATCCATTCTAACATCAATACAATATTTTAATTATAATTTGCAAAAATAATATCTTAATATTTTTAAGTTAAACAATCAAACCATTGTAAGATAAGGGTTTTAAACATAAAATGATCATACTTGATCCTGTAATATTATTATGTCTATTTTCCTATTTCCCCATCTAGCTTCTGGTACTGTTAGAATGCCAGAGATCATATTCAAAAGTATTTTAAAATATTTTTTCTTAATTATTTATAATATCATTTTAATGAAACTTTATGCAACAAACATTTATTTCTATCGATCTACAGGGTGTCTCATATATTATTCCTTTTTTTATTAATAACTGTGTTGCACATAAATAATACAAATATTCAACGGCTAGAAGCATTAATATTTGAATGTTTTTTTAATTTATCAAAAATTTTCAAATTTAAATTTGAATTGGGGAATATTCTTAGAATTCCGTAGCAAAGTGTTATTGCCCAAGTCCCATGAGTGTTGATCAATTGAATTTTCTAGTTAAAATTTTGAGTTAAAACGATTATAATGGGCGTTAAAATATGTGATTCATTAGAAACTACTAGGTATAATGAAAATATTAGTTTACGAAGAGTGCAACAACTGTAAAAGGAGTTCAAAAGTGATAGAGAGTCTGTAGAAAATGGTCGAGTAGATAACACCAGACGACCGTGCATTTCAAAAATTGATAAAAGTATTGCGAGAGTGAACAGATTGGTAAATGTAAATAGCCGCAAATATATCTTGTAGAGATATACAGGATATTACGGGAATACGTGAAACTTTGTTCACAGAATTACCACCAAAGAATTAGGCTTGACAAGCGTTACTGCGAAATAGATTCCTTATCAGCTGTCAGAAGAAAACAGAATATATTGTGTTGAAATTTGTAGGTGGTTGCAACAAACTTTGAAGAAAATAAGTACACAGGATAGATTATATACGTTTGCAACGAGAAGTTGATGTATCTAAAGTCATTTTCACTGCAGAACACAGTATGCAAATTAATTTCCGATGATGGTAATGGAAACAATGAAAGAACGACAGTCTTTCAGATAGGAAATCTAAATGTCAAATAAAATTTCTGATTATTTTATCGGTGATTTTTTTGGCGATTTTTATCTGGAAATACTGGACGATGGAGGGTCGAGGGAGTACAACAAGGAAGTACCTAGTAAACGTGTTTTATTAGGTTGTCCTCAAAGTTCCTGGTCGAGAATGAAAAATACAATTTTTTGTGCAAGAATTTATTTTAAATAAATAACAATTAATCTTCAAAGTACAGTCCATCGTTTTCGACTACTTTCTGTCAACGGTCTGCAGGCTTTCGGATCGGCCTGTGCTTTGGTGAGTTCATGTGGATCTTAACGCGGTTTCTTGTGCTCAAATTCTAGCTGCTGCAAATGCCAATGTATGGTTGACTTGTCAACTCCATGCTTAAATGCCAAATCGCGATTGCTTAACGAAGGCTTCATGTCCAACTCTGCTTGCAAGTCATCGTTATCCAATTTTGTTGGTCGTCCAGAACGAGGACTGTCATTCAAGTCAAAGTTGACTTTATTGAAACGATTGAACCAATCAATTGCCGTACTTTTTCCGACCGTTTGTGTACCTTCAACTTTGCAAATTGCCTTGACAACATCTCGTGTTGTGAAGCCTTTCTTCCAATAGTGACGCAGCAACACACGGATTTCAAGCTTTGTAATCTTGTAGTTCATATAATGCTATAAATAAATCGATATATATATATATATATATATATATATATATATATATATATATATATCGAATAAATAATGCCAAAAAGAAATTTGAAAAAAAATGTATTTTAATTATTGACCGGGAACTTTTATGACAACCTAATGTGTATGTACGATTTTAATGCAAGATCCATGTCTTACGAAACATAAGGAGAAGTCAAGATTTCGCCAACCTTGATAAGTTGAAGACTTATATGATTGATTTTATGAAAGACTTAACAGCTGCTCAATTGACCAAGGAACTTTAATGTTTACTAGAAGACTGTTATTAAATTTTTGTATTAAATGAATTTTCTGAGTTACAAAACATAAAAAACGAAATAATATAATGGACACCCTAAAGAATAAAGATTCTATCTACTTTATTGGCTGCATTTGAGTTCAATAATGACTATAACAAACAAACTAAAAATGTATATTATTAATGTAATAAATCGAATTATAATAATTAATATTAGATTAGCACAAACGTTTAGCATCGTTTAGGTTGTTAATTTCAAAATTTCATAATTTTCATATTATTCTTTCAATTTAATCGAAATAAGCAGCATGAGAATAAGCACATTTTTGTCAACAAGTCACAAGTCGATTGATTCATTCAGCGAAAAATTTGGTTGTCGTGTTTCAATGAAGTCGAAAAATGCTCCTTTTATCATGCAAGAGGTTTGGGCACCTCCCATTGATCAATGCTGAGGGCAGTTGACGTAATTATTCAAACATATCATCCATTTTTAGACAGTACGAATTTTCTGTAATATTCTGATTTTTTCCGAGAAGTCGTAGTGGATGACAACTGCATCCGACCACCATACTGTAACCATAACATCGTTTTGGTTGGTATAGACCTTTGGAAAGTGTTTTGGGGATTAATCTTTGTGCAGCCACTAACCAAAAAACGTTTTGTTGTTGAACAGAATATAATTTTCATCACACGTAACAATATAGTAAAAATGGTTGTTGTTGTGGCGCAAAACCAGAGAAGGAAAAACATTCAAATTGTGAAAATTTTTTGCGATCATTCAAATTGTGAGGAACACATTTGTAAAGCCTTTTCAACATTCCCAATTAGATTCACTGAATCTTCAACTGCATGGTGAATGACATAGGGTTTTTCCGCTATACCTTTAACTGCCTTAGAGGAATCAGCTTCAACCATGGCTCTCATTTCGTAATGCTAAATTACTGTAGGTCGACCGGTTCGTGGTGCATCTTCAATATCAAAATCTTTTTTTCGAGATGTTTTCGAAACGTTTTGACCTAGTTTGAACTCATAAATTAAAATCACTGAAATGTCTGAAATGCCGAGAATTACTTGCAAAAAGTATGAAAAAAATAGTTATATTAACTGATTCAGCAAAAATAAATTGGTTTAATGCTTTTCTTTTTCTTTTTTAAGGATATTTCAGAGGTTTGAATAATTTTAAATTTAGTTTAATTTTTTTTCAATATTTGATGAAATATTTTAAAGTTAAAATTATAATTAATTTTATTGAAAAATTACGAAATTTATTCAAATAATAATTTTTAAAAATTCAGAAATAACACTAATTAAATCGATGACAAATGGTGAAAGAACTTCCGAAAGTTGTGAATATTCCAAATATGATATTGATAAATGTTTGTATAGTGGGCCTCCCATCTCTTTCAATTGTATGGAGCCGTAGGCTCTTTAGAGAGTCCACCCCAACGAAAAAGCACTAGCAGCCCCCCGATAGGCCTCCTACGAGGTTGTCAGCTTTCCGCTTACGATGTCTCTTCGGACCCCCAGGAAAAAACGACCAACCATGTTCAGATGTTCCATGATTTAGCATACCTTTGGCCGCTTCTGTTGACTTTGAACAACCAGCGAAGGGACAGTTGAAATTTCCTTTTTCAGATAAATTCGTTAAACGGAAATTTAACACTTCTAAGGAGATCGTTTCCGAGAGATTCGTTGAAACATTCTTATCGACGGTTTGTACATGAATACAGCTTGTAATTGTTGGATTTTCTTCCTTCTTCCTGATATTGCCGATCAATTTTACCCCATCACACAAATCGCCATCACAATAGTCACCTGCTTTTTTTCTTTGATGCTTCTGTTGGATTTGATTGTATTGATTTGCTTCTTCCGTGTGATCTGTCTTGTAATGTTTGGTCAGCCACCCCATTGATGCATAGCTCCTGGAGCAGTACTGACATGGATAAGGTTTCTGCATGTCCGGTGCCGTTTCATGATCCATTTGGATATGTCTATTGAGCTCCTTTTGTTCTGCAAAGGCCTTCTTGCAAAGCTCGTAGTGATATTGGACCATTTTCATTCTCGGATTGATCAGTTTCGGAAAATCTGCGATCTTCCTCCCTACAATACTCGTGTTGCGGATGAAATGATCGAGCCTGTCTTACGTTCGCAGTTGAGCGCCATCTGCTAACAGGCTGATAACAGAGTCAACAGAGGTGGCCTCTCCAAACAGCCATTCCGCATCTATCCATAGACATTCTTCGAGTTTCTGTTTCCTTCTTCCCCAGATCTTTCTATTACATTTCATTGTGCTTTGCAGAATTCTTTTCACACATAGCTGACCTTTTCCTGTTGCCAAAGGGACGTGGAACAAAAGCCGTCTCTTGGCAACGATGTTCACGGGATGATCTAATCCGATACTGATCGAGTCCATTCTGATATGATCTTTTTTATCTACATTTCATGCTATTTTTGTGTACGCGTTATATAGGGCTTCAAGTTTTCTGATGAGGCTCTCGTTTGTATGCCAGTTCTCCGAGCCATAGTATACGATATGAAATATGCAGCTTTCAATCAGTGCCTTTTTGCTTCTTAGGGTAAGCATATTACAGTTTGTGTAGGTGCTCTTATCAAGTATATTTTACTTTTCTACACCCTTTTTAATTAGTAAAAAAATAAAGTAAAGTATAGATAAACTGAATAGAGTCATAGAGCAAAAGATTTATCTAGGTCTTGAAAGTATGGACGGTCAAGTACGGGTTAAATCATTGATAAAATGAGTTAAATTTATATTGATTAGACATTTTAAGTACATTACAATAAAAATTGTGTATTTGGATTAAATTTTAAATTAAAAAATACAAGGAAAAACAAAACAAACTAACAATAATCAAAATATAAAATTAAATTTAAATACTTACTCTAGTCAAATTATTGACTTGGCATTTCTTATCTAGCAAAGCTTTCACAATATTTACATGACCATACTGACAAGCCAAGTGAATTGGTTCGCCGGACCACTAATGCATAAATAGATATAACTTTCTAAAAATTTAAAGCTTACCTCTTTCTGAAAATTAATTTCGAAATTTAAAATTAATAAGTATTTTAAAATTTCGGTCTGTCCATATTTGCAAGCAATGTGCAATGGTTGATAACCAAACTACAAATAACATTTGAAATTAATTTAAAGAAAGTTAATGACACAGTAAATAATAGACATTAAATCAAGTCATGTGAAATATACTTTAACAATTAATAAATAAATACGCAAATAATTATTCGTATCTGGCCAAATTCAATAATATCTTTTTATGTTGTGTATAACGAATAACATACATAATTAACTGAGACCACGACTACCTTTAATAGGAAGAAATGTATTATTTAAATTTATCATCAAACTATAAATTATAAATATTAAGAAATAAAATATACATAACTTATATTATGTTATTTATTTATGTTAATGACTGAGCATTTTAAATATCAATACAACCAAGTAATATGGAGGCAGACTTTGAGTGAGCTTTGGCTGAAATGATGTGAAGAATCAAGTAAAGACATTGTCAAATAGCCACAAAATACTGAATATAATTTTGATTACATTTAATTTTGAAATTTCTCTTTAAATATTTTAATTTATTAAATACAAAATAAATTTATACTCTCAAATAAAATCAATTTACCAAAAAATAGAAGATTAAATTATTCAAAGTCATACATCTATACTTACTGTTCAGCAATAAAAGACATTCAAATCATACCCCATTGTTCCATGCAAGACGCCATATGTTTCTTTCATAAGTTTCAACGTTCGACACTGAGTAAAAACTAAACCTCGTGATCGGATCAAACTTAATGTCAGAAAAATGTTTTTCAGAACTAACATGATATTCGGGATTCAAAAGAAAAGCTTAATCAGCGATGGTTTGAACCATTTAGACGTTTGAGGCGGCTAGCTCAGGCCCCGAAATACAGTGTCGAATATTAACAACAATAAAAGTTATGACGCGCACAAAAATACAAATAATCAAAGGAAATAAGTATATACAAAAGAAATGAAGAGAAAGGAATACACGAGTGTGAAACAACAAACACGGTTCATTTAACAAAAGTAAGGTATTACAAATATGATGCTACTTTGAATTTTTCTCCAAAAACATTGACCGAAATGGAAAAAAACTTATTTTACTTTGAGCTTTTGGAAATTCTACTCTAACTACATTTATTGACGCAAGTTCTAGATCTATCATAATCACAGATGAGTTTAGATTAATTTTATTTTCTACTGCAAAGTCTATTAGATCTTCAAACAGCCGTTTATAGTTATTTTATCTTTTGCTTGTCATTAACGAATATACCAATGGTAAGGTAAGGGATAGTAGCTATATTTTTATATAGGTATTTTAATTTTAATATATTTTAAAGTCGTTCATAACAAAAATAATAAATACACACTAAAAACACGCTTATTAATTTATATACGTATTTATTATATCCATATTTATAATACCGTTAAATTTAGAAAATTGTAAAATTGAAACTCCTAAAAAAAGAACTTTGTTTTAATATTAAGAAATAACGGAAAAAAAGCGAAAATTAAAAAAAGTAACAATTTATATTGAAATAAATTTTATTTTATGGACCAGAATTTTGATGATGTTTATGCTGCAAACAGCTTTTCTAACAGGTAACACTGACAAATTTTCATTGCCAACAGGACAATTAATAGTGTATAACTGATAAAATGCATTCAAAAATTTAAAACAGTTTTTAAAATACCATCTATAATCCAGTAGGATGCCGATGACACTTTCAGAATTTTCTAATTTTAGATTTTTATTATCATTAAAACATTTATATCTATTTTTTCTGTCGATGTTTTGGGGTACACCCGTTTAATTTCTATTATTCGGCAGCAAGGTAAGAAATCGAAGTATATTATTTTTAATTTGCTCAGCATCCTTAAGATGTTCTGTGAATAACCATTTTAAACATCATCAGGAATTACTATGTAATATAGTAATATCATGAAATTTATAAGATATTTTCCGTTTTTCCTTGAAATGGCAACATAAAAATATAGATCTAAGATGTTGTAAAAGCAATGGTATGGCAAGTTTGAAAAGATACAGTAAATATTCTTATCATAGATAAATATGTTGGTATTGTTGTCCTTGATTTATCGAACTACTCAATTTTGATTGAAATATAAGCTTAATCTAAATTAAATATGTTATTGAGAAATAAAAATTATTGTATTATTTTTAGTTGTATGTATTAAATGTACAGAAATATATGCGTAGTTTAAGTGTTTGTACCATTATTTTTCATCCAACTCATACATCCTTCACATCAATCACACTTCAAATAAAAAAATCATATTATTATTATTTTTGGAACTTAAACAACAAATTTTGAGACATTTTGACTAATGTTTCCCATACATTTTAACTAGCAAAAAATGTAGAGTCTAATGTACTTCGATTGAGAAGATACATATTTGAAGAACCTTACAAGAGAAGAAATGCTTGCTATGAAACAATGATGCTATTTAACTTATTTGAACATAACGATCAAAAAGTACGCTAACAGTGAGGATCTGTTCTTGAGAAAGAGAATAAATCATTTATTAAAACTATTTTGACTAGAAAGTGTTAAGGAAATTGTAGTGGTCTTTCTTTTTAAGATACATTGTCCTTTTTAACAATGTACTTTCTCATATTCATTTCATATCTTTATATATATATCATATCTATTTTGCTATTGTCTACTTATTTTCTTTCTTGTAATTACCCAATTCGTCAAAAGTTTCTTTCAGAATTTAATGCCACTTGCGTCATATTATTTAAAAAAACATTCTATTTCCGAAAATCATAATAATATTAATAGTAATAATCTTTAAATAATAACTAACGATTGATTATACAAGTGTAATAACAATTGCATTTTATTCACGGTTGACAATACAAGATCCGTAACAATATAATTAACATCTTGATTATCTATTATTTGAGTGAATATTCTAATCAGGCTGATGTTGGTACTAACAAAGTGTGCGCAGTTACGTAGCAGCGGCACTGTAGCGTCGGTAAGTTGTCCCTGGGTAGTGGGGGGAAGACTAGTTTCATCTCACCGTTATCGATAATCGATTGATAATTACTTATCGACCAGTGTCTCTTCGTTCCGGATGATGGCACTCGATACTTCGGTGTTTGTAGTAATCCTCGAGAGAAAGAGACGATTCTTTGTTATTGATTATCGATTCTTTGGATTTTGATTATTTTGCAATTTAATCGATGCCTTTGGTTTGTTTAAATGAACTTTCGACTGTTGGATGACGATTTTTTATTGAAAATCGACAATGACCTCAAACCCATTTTCCGATGCTTTTGAATATTTGAAAAGGTTTTACTGATATGTGCAATGACAATATAATCTTAAATTGAAATCCAAGATTCCAGTACTTTAAAATAAACAACAAAAGTTGCTCCCCATACTAAAAAAAGCATGTTTAGCATCCTAAATGTTTATTTTAATGCTTTTTTTTAGAAATAAAAAATTGGCTTTATTGACCTTTGGTTGCCCTAGCCATAAATAGCTTTAGTCTTATCAGTTCTATTATCGGATAGAATTGCGTTTTATCATTTCAATTCACTCAAACTCATTACAGTTCTGGAACGGTGGATAACAGACAAAAAAACGAAATTGCACGTTACCGGTGAATTTAATTTCGATATTTTCAATAAATTTCAAAATTTTCAATAATAATGAAAACTCTTTAGTTCAATTATTGTCAACGAAAATTTGTCAAATTTAAATTTTAAAATCGATTCATTCGGAAAAAGCAGAACAAAATTGTACGAATCATTATATGAAAATTTGTCTCTTCAAAAACGCAACAATCAATGAAAAATTTTCCACTTAAAGAAATCGAAAAAAGAATTCTTGTCAGCTTCTATGAACTGCTGCTTCTTGTTCTCTCGAGGAGTTTTATTCGAGTGCCTTAGCGATTTTAGATACGCATTAACTACAACATTTCACAATTTGCAGAAAGGATTCCCAGACGGAGATGCAACGAATTCCATTGGATATTTCTTCACGTAAATGTTTTTTTAATTTTGATTTTGTTACTTTAGGTTTTAATTAAAATACACAAAAAACATTTTTTTAATCTTTTAAAATGTTCAAATATTTAAAATTTTTTCTGATGAATTGACTATTTTTATTTTATTAATTTAATACAATTTTTTTAGTTTTTACTTTCTAATTCACTTTCTCAAATAAAAATTGACTCCAAAGAAGAGTAGAAAAATTCAAAAATTAAAGCAATCCAAATTTCCTTAACATATTATTAAAAGTCGATTTATAACTCAAAAGAATTGCTATAATCTATCGAATGGAATCCACAAAATTTCGCGTTTCCAAAAATCGATTCTTTTCAAATCAAAAGCTCTTTGGAAAGCAGAGAGTCGACAGTGTAATTCATGGTTCATTCTACCGCTATTTCTCTAACTTGTTTATGGTGACCAATAATTATAACTATTTTGTTTCGCTTTAGACAGTTTCATAGTTTAATATATAATTTGATAAAATTTTATTTATTATTTAATAAATTTCAAGGAAAATTTATTAATTAATTAACAGTAATTACTAAGTTTTCATAGTTATTCCTAATTTACAACCAATACAATTATTATTATTATTAATTAATAAAATATCTATTACTTCATTATATGGATTTTTATCACATTTAGAATCTAACAGCAATTTCAAAGTATCCAATTGTCCATACTGGCAAGCAACGTGGATCGGATAGAAACCCCACTAAAATTAGTGTCAAAAAGGAAAATTAACAATATTATTACCATTCCAGGAACATCAAATAAGCATCCTTTGTTGTCCAACAATTTAATTATGTCAATTCGTCCATACTGACAGCAAATATGGAGAGGAGTTTCGTTATCCTTTAAAATACCGTGTATTATTTTAGAAATAATTCCAGAAACAGAAAAAATTTATATATATATATATATATATATATATTATTGAGTCTTGTGAACGCAAGTTTAGTATTTCAAAAATATAATTTGATTAAAGCTTTTTTTATATAATTATTGGACATGTTTCGATGTTTACATACATAATCATCAGCAATTTTCGGATGTTTAGTAAATGAATATTGAATTATTTGAATAATACAATTTTAATAAAATTTTAATAAATACAATTTACTTTAAAAGGTGACGAAGAAATTAAACATTATTATTTATGAAAATATTATTTGGTAATAATGGCAAAAAATATTTTAATTAAAAATTTTAAGTATTGAAATAACCTTACTTTG
>MQRK01215384.1:31698-47215 GCA_001938485.1 Girardia tigrina
ACAACGAAGATGGTCGTTTTTGCATAATATTGTGACTGGAGATGAAAAATGGATTTATTATGTTAACTCTAAACGCAAGAAATCGTGGGTTCATCCTGGCGAACCGTCCACGTCAACAGGAAAAAGAAAGGTTATGGAAGCAAGGTTATGTTGTGCATTTGGTGGTATCAGAAAGGTGTACTGTACTATGAGCTGCTGAATTCGAATGAAACTGTTAATGCAGAACGTTACCAACAACAGTTAATGAAATTGAACGATGCATTGAAGGAAAAACGTCCTAGTCCATCCAACAAACAGCGCACAGTGATTTTGCTCCATGACAATGCTCGGCCACATGTCGTAAAACAAGTAAAAAACACGTTGGAAGCACTTAAATTGGAAATTCTACCGAATGCTGCCTATTCACCAGATTGTGCCCCATCAGATTATCATCTGTTCCGATCAATGCAAAGCGCTCTTCGGGACCAGCACTTCAGAAACCAGGAACATATAAAAAAATGGTGGGAACAATGGATCGCATCAAAAGACCAAAACTTTTTTTTCGATGGAATTCATAATTTGCCTGAAAGATGGTCGAAAGTCATAATTAACGGTGGAAAATATTTTGATTAGAATAAAACTTATTAGAATAAACTTGTCTGTTCTGCAAAAAAATCCAAAAAACTAAGTTATACACCTAATAATTTAAATGCATAATCCTAAATCAAAAAAATATATAATCACTATTCAACACCCATAACAAATTAATTCAAACTTTATTAAATTTACTAGTAACATCATTGAAACAGCATTGAATAGTTAATTTAGTGACTTTTGAAGTATTAGATTTGAGCATTATCGCATATTTCAAAAAATTATTAAAAATGTAATTTTAAATAAAAAAATAAATAGTAATAAAATAAATTTTAAAAAGTAATTTTCAATAAATTTATTAATAAAATAATCTGGACAGTTGTGCTGACAAAAGGAACATTAGCTGGTAAAATGTAAAAAAATAATTTTGATTTTTAAATTAAAGAAAGGGGATGGTAAAACCGATGAAGAAATGTTGAAATTTATCCAAGCGTCATGGACAGAATACAGCTTCTCTGTGAAGGTTCTCAATGGGGTCTGCATGTATTTGAACAGGAACTGGGTAAAGAGACAGCTCGAGGAAGGACACAAACAGTTCCATGATATTTATACAGTAAGTCATTTATCGATTATTTATCAGTAATTAGCAGATCATTTCAACTGCGTTATTGGAAAAACACAAAAGAAATATTAAGTTTCATTAATTATTTATGCAATAAAAAATATCTTAATAACTATTATGAAAATTATTTCTTAAATTTTGTACACTTATTTATTAAAACATAACAAGAGAGATACCGTTATTAAACTAAAGTTTAATAAAATCCACATTCAAAAGATTAATGAGCATGAAAAGATTGTTCTAAAGGATTTGAAAATTTTAGAGATCATTTATAAAAGTATTACATGTTTGTGTAATTTCAGTAACGTCTAAAGGGAAATTGAGAACTGAGTCTCCAATTAAACTAATTTTCTGTATAAATTTGAGTGTCACGGGTATAAAAAATCTTTTTCAACATTTCGCCAATTCAAAGTAAAATAGAAACATCTACAAAAACTAGTCTGAGAATAAAACAGAGATTAGAAGAATATATGAAGACCGATGTGGAATGGATGTATGGAGAAACCACCACCTTCGCATACTTAATTAATTTTTCAGACAGAATTCCGAATGAAAGATAGGCTCGATCTATTAATCCATGTAAAGAACTACAAGAAAAACCACAAAAAACTGAACAACAAGAGAAGGAAGTTAATCCAATTTCACTACGAGAACTGTTACAAAGATTTTGTCGAAGAAAGAGAATTGAACCAATATGTTCGCAATGACCACCAAAACACAAAACCAAATGAAGATCAAAAGCCTTATCAATGTCAGTTATGCTTGAAGAGTTACGTAACCCAAGTATGGCTGACCAGGCACTACCGAAACGACAACAGAACAACAGAAATATCAACAAAAGTAACCTCAATCCAGCAGAAGCGATGTAAATCAGAAAGAAGCGCAGAAACTTCGAAAGAAGACATACTAAAAATTACCAGCATCATTCAGGTACCGATCGTAGGTCTGAACTTCTCAACGAATCCTTTTCAGACGATCTCATTAGAAGTTTTAAGATTTCGATTGACTGACCTTTAAGAAGTATTTCATAGTTGGGATAAAATTTTAAAATTTCACTCTCTTCATTTATTTATTCTTAGACAAATTAAATAGTAAGTTTCAAAATTATATTTTGTCATTCTATATAATTTTCGTAAATTTTCCAATTTTCGCCATTGAGTTAATTTTATATCCAAATCAATATCTTTAAATTTAGGACGGTTTTAAGGTTAAAGAAACACAAATCAATTGTGTCAAGTATCGGTGACCTTGATTCTTTGTTAACCTTAACAGTTGATGTTAAATAAACAATTTAAAATAAAATTCTTCAAAAAATCACAATCTCTTATTTTACTCACTCCACAAGCTTGATGTCCTCTTGAATTTTATTTTATATTATGTGAAATGAAGTTTTTCTAGGATTTACATTTGCAGGTTTTGTAGACTATCAATACAACAATAAAAACATACTAAATGTTTAGAGATACGTGGTTTCATTAGATTTCATACAATTTTATAAAATTTGGTAGAGGTGCATCTTTCCAAAGAAGACAATTATGTTGAATATATTTTTCATCAAATGTTTGGAACATAGTTTACTAGTCATATAATTTTATTGATGGGTTTTTTAAGATTAATTTTGCCATATTATGATGCGTTTATATTTATTTAATATTTCTCAAGTAAAACTTGGTAATAATTGACAAAATTGCATACATCAAACATGAAAAATTTGCGGTTCAGTAACAGAGTCACTTGATCCAAAATCTAATTTAGAAAGTTAAATGTTGTATTTATATTTTGATTAAAATTTGCGTTAATAGTTATTTAATTATGTAAACATGATCTGATAACAACTAACCTATAATAATCATGAAGTTATAAAGTTACTTTTTTGATTTTATTTATTTTGAATAATCATATTTAGTTTTATACATTTATACAGAAATTGAAATTTTACTTTAAAAAAGCGGTTTGTTAGGGTTATTGTTCAAACTTTTACGTGTATAATTGAATATAATTATGGTCACCATAACGTGTTGAGATTGTGTACCTATCAACAGATTTTATATTTCTAAACAAAAAAAGAACAATAAAGTTTGTGTTTGTAATTCCAAAAAATTATTAATTTACATTAAATTAACATAATTATACTCTAATATTTTGTTTTCGAAATGGAAAACTAAATATTTAAAGAAGATTTGTACTTTCTTTTTAACAAGAACTTTCTAAAGATATAATATTTAATTAGAAACTTCAAGATTTTATTTAACTATTTTCAAGTTTTCTAACGTACACTTCAAGTGTTTAATCAGAACTTCAAGTAACTAATAACAATGCAAGTATAAAAAGAAAATGTCACATTTTTAAATAAAACTTCAAGCAATTAAAATCAAGTACGATCAATAAATTTGAGAAACTGAGAGATCTACGCTTGCCTATAAAGAACAAGTTACAGATCCTGACCTATTTGAATGCGCTTCCCAAAGAAAAATAATATCGAACGTTAGTGCAAAGAACGTGCACACGTAGTAGAAGATCGTAGTAGTAGGTCGTCGAGATCGGATATACCATTTACTTTGGTGATGAGTTTGGCGATGTCAATGATACTGATGAGGATGACAGTCCTTTATTCCGAGTTGTCATATCGATTAGGCACTTGATGGAAATTGTGTAAATTATGATAAGCTTCTTGTAGATGAAATCTACAAACTAGGATATCTTGTTCTTGGTGTTGAAGTCACTGATTTAAGCAAGCAGTTCCGTTTTTCTACATTGACCTGTGCTGAAACAAGACAAAAGAAGACTTTCAATTTGTATTTCAAATCATTAAGGTCGAGTTGCTGAAATTGGAGATTTCAGTTGATTTTGCCTGCATCATTTCGCACGCCTCCAACGCAATATGCAATGCCTACCTGGATGTTTTTCGTGGCGATAAGTGAGTCATTATTTGCTGGGCTCACATGTGCGGAATGTGATGAAGAACACAAATCTTTTACATGACATGAATTAGTTCAGCAATGTTGAAGAAGGCATTTATATTTTCCAACTTACTCCCGATCTTAAAGTAGAATATTTCCAGAAGAAGTGGAAGGAAGTGAAGAGCTTTATTGACTATTTGAGTAACATGTGGCTTACGCCGTACAACAGTTTGTACGAAGGGGCTCGTAAGTGCACATCATTAACAAATAATGCTTTTGAGTTTTTCAATCTAAGAATAAAAACCAGCACACATTCCGTGAACTTGCATTAGTGTCTTAAAAAACCACTTTTTGTTCAATTCTTTTGTACCTGTTTATATGCTACTTTTATTTGTGCGATCTGATACGAAAATTAAATTATTACATCGCAAAAAACATCGCATTAATAAAAAATTACCAGTAGCTATAAAAAAGAAAATCCATATCAATAGACATTCACAAAACCACATTAAAAGAATTGATCAGTAATTGCTCGGATCCTTGTGGTGCAATTAGACTTTCGTTCATAACAATTGAAAACATTTTTTACTAAAATTGATAATTCTTTATTGTTGTCAATCTTTAAGTAAGAATCAATTGTATTTAAATGAATAGTAATACAAACAATAAGTTATTTGTAAAACTTGTTAGTTATCGAATTGTTGATTCGATTATGTTTCAATATATTATTCTTATGCTAAACTCGAATTTTTATTCATTTATTATGAATAAATATAATTTATAATTTATTCTTAAATATTTTACAAGTAAAGGTGACACTGAATAATTTATTTAGTGTGCTTTATTGGCGTGGACAGAAAATTTATTACGACCACATCAAACTGTGATTTCAGAGGCATTAATAAAGGAAGTGGAAAAAGAGAGATTGAATGAACAATTAAATCACAGATTCCTAAAGTCTATCATTGACTGTTTGGTTGAAGTAGGTCGACTAGGAGGAACTAGTAACAAAATGTCAGGAACCGTTGGTCAACCACAACATTCAGAAAACACATCTATTATGGGACAGGTATAATAATAAGTATTGTACTTTTGGCTATCTGATTATTTAACTAATTAATATCAAGATTGTATTTGCATTTTTTAATTAATTTTTTAATCTCTTAAATAATATTTACTGTTTTTAAAGCGAAAAATATATATCGATTTTTGAAGTTATTTTTGAAAATGAATATTTAATGTAATAAAGTTGGAACCATCCTCTGATATGAATCTTAATGCAAAATCGTTAATATAATAAATTGGGTTATGCTGAATAATATTACTATTCAAAATTAGGCTAAACTTTTATTCTACTTAATTTTCAAAAAATAACAATAAAGTTATCTCTCTCCAGATACAGGTAAAGTATTTCCGCTAAGGTTCCGATACAGATTTAGATATAAAATTTTCTAGTTGAGTTCTGAATAAAGTATTTGTTTTATCCTATAAGTTTCAGAAACATTTTAAAAGTTGAAACATAAATGTTTTAGTCTTCTATGTTTAATGTTTGATACTAAAGATTATCGATGTACAATCTTGTTGGCAAGGGAAAAATAATAAATTTAATTCAATCTTTTGAAAGTTTGGAGATGCTTTAAAAAATAAAATTCAACGTCAGTAGTAAAAGTCATTTAAATTAATGAAATCTTTTAATCTTTACTACAAAATCTACAACAATCGTTCCTCATATTTTTATAAATCCTTCTCAATACTCAAAAAGGAAATACTCAAAGCAGATACTTAGAAGTATATTTTGTAAGCCAATCTTATTTATAAGAAATATATAAATTAAGTATTTCTTTTCTAACTGATTTAATGCTAGGAATATTTCATATGAAAAAGCAACTTATGTATAGTGTTAAGTTGAGAATGACCTTTACATATCGACGCCGTTCGATGTCAGTTCCCAGTAACGTATTAAATTTCATTAAACTCACATTTTTGATGGATGAAAAAGTGATTGGTAAATGACATTTTGGAAACTTTTTTTGTGTTAATGATAATACTTACGTAAAAAAATAATTACATTTTGAATATTTTATTATTATTTTAATGTAACAACTTAAAAGTGATACCAATGTTTTTTATCACAAAGCAAAATGAATTTTTAAAATAAAATATAATGACATTTTTACACAACATATATTTTTTAGAACATATTGCTAGAACATATATTTTTTAGAACATATTAGAATCATCGTGATTCGAGATTCCGCAATTCTATTTTAAACAGTTTCACTTATGCTAATGTAATTTTTGCTCATATCTTCTACTTGATTCCTGAGACAATCTTTTTAGAAAGTCCAAAGCTTTAAAAATAATGATAGTAATCACAATTTGGAAATTCTAGTTATATCTTTAATATTGTTGAAACAAATTTTAACATAGTAAATAGATATTGAAATCTCATCATTAAGTCAGATGATTGGAACAAAATAATCTTTTTATATATTGTATTTTTGATAATAATTATACCGTATATTGATTAAATAATGTAAAAATAAGGTTAGGAATTGTGTAATACAGAATCCGAATAGGAAAATGCCCTCTGTTCTGTTTATTTTATTTGTTTATAATTATAAAAATTCGATTTGTTTGGGAAAATGGTATATAAATATATGTAAGAAAAAAGGGAATTTTACTAAAAACTATAAATATTCGTTTGGACGAATGTCCAAATTTTCTCAGTTTTGTGTTTTAAATTCTAAATACAATTTTACTATTCTAACTCATGATGTTTTAAATTAATGATATTCATTTTAAGGTTGAAATTTCTTTTGAAAAAAGTTAATTAGTCGAAAAAGAAATGTCAATGAAAAGAAAAGAAATGACTTATAATAACAACTTTTGTCATTAATGTGTAACTTTCCATCCAAATTAATTTTGTTAATATTTTTAAAATGTTTATTTACAAATTAAGAGTTGTTTATGTATTATAATATTGATAATATAAATAATTTTAATTTATAAGAGAAAATATCTTCCATTAATTTAAATTTTAAAGTCTATTTCTAATATAAATATAAATCCAATTAAATTATCAAACTTTTTATTTAGACCAAGTTAATTAAAACAATTTGTCACAAATTGTCGACATTCAATAATTTAAGTGTGGTAAATAGTTCACATTTTAGACAGTTATTGAAAATTGATTTTTAAGTATTATTTTCATGAATCATATTAATAAGTATTTCAATCTATGTTTATCTAATTTGAGATACATTTTACCCTATATTCCATTACTGTAATATAATTTATATGAGTATAGGTACATCAGTCCATCCATCCATCTACTGATATAATCTACTTATTATGTTAAGTAAAAATAATAATTCAGTAGTACATCACAACATAGTATCCATTTATATTATTTTATTATGTATATGTTATGCCGAATTTGTGTAATTGCCGAATTCGTGAATTCGATACGAAAAAAATATCAATTTAATATGAAAATTATCGATTAAATATGAAAAAAATCAATTTAATTTGAAAAAATATCGATTTAATACGAAAATTGTATTTAATATAAAAGAAATATCAATTTAATATGAAAAGTGCTTTTAAAATACAAACGTTTGTAATTCAGCTTGCCACCAAGGAAGAAGTTTAAATAACTATGAATAAAAATTTTACATCTGTTATCTATTTTGCATAGCAAGTCAAGATTTTTTTAATATTTAATTTATTCTTTCATATGAAATTGATAACTTTTAATTATAAATTGATATTTTTTTCGTATTAAAAACATAATTTTTTTATTAGATCGATATTTTTTCATATTAAATACATATTTTTCATATCAAATTCATTTTTTTCATATTATTTTGATATTTTTTAATATTAAATACATAATCTTTCATTTTAGATTATGAAATTTTCAATTTTAAAATAAAAATTTTTCATTTAAATATTGAAATTGGAAAAAAATGACTATTTCATAAATTCGGCAATTACACTATTTCAGTTAACTGTTGCATTTTTTTTGCCTAATTCACGAATTTGGCAAGTCGGTTGCCGATTACACGAATACGGCAATTACACATATTCGGCATAACATATGTACACAAAAAATTCTGCGAATTTTAAATATATTACATTTATGGAAGTTAAAGAGTGTTAAGAAAATAATATTAATTGACGAGAATTTAGAGAATATAATTTAATGATGAAACATTTTATTGAAGTTATTATTTCGATAGAATATCCTTCGTCATTTTGTTATATTACGTCGAAATATATTGTTTTAATAAAAATTTTTATTATTAAGTGGTATTTTTTAATTTATAAAAAATACCATCTACCATTATTTTTCAAATTTATCGGTAATGCTAATTTGATTTCTGATTGGTCGTCTTTTTGAAAAAGCAACCTGGAACAATTATTTAAATATGTAATATATTCAATTATATTTTTATAAATATTTTATTAGAGAATATAGTATTTTTATAATTTATATTTGCACTCATAATTATGAAAGGGGTTAAGTCATTTCTTGATAGGTAATAAAATAATCTTAATACTTCATGAATTAATAATTATGATGTTAAAACAAAAATTATTATTTAATGGTTAATTCTTTTACATAATAAATAACTTATAAACTTATTTTGTATAAAAACCACTATCATAATTAGGGGTATATATATGTATATATGTGTAAACTGTATAAAATATTGGGAATTATAACAAAACAAAATTATGATTATACATAAGTTAAATTAGAGAAAATTAAAACACAGTTAAAAAACATGCGAATCGGGGGATACTTATGTTCAAAATTTTTCATGAAAATACATTTTTATTTAATACTCACAGAATTCTGAATGAATAATCGACTCAATTTTTGAACCATTTTTAATAATATGGTTAATTAGTATTTGGGCCTGGGAATTCCTATTTGTATCTATTGATTAGATTTCCAATTTCTTTCTCTAGTTAATAAGTGAGTTGCTGGATCAAAATTAAAATAGATAATTTTATGTAAATTAAAGATACTTAGCAGATTCGCTGACTAATGCGACCAACCAATACTGTTGGTTTTATCTTTTACATATAATACATTCTCTTTTTCTTAATGGAATTAAATTGTATTTTTGTACTTATGAAAATACTCATATGTATATATTATATATAATTATACTTTTTCTAAGAAAACATGCACAAAAATAGTTAATATTCATTTAACTTTTATGCAATAATAAAAAAAATCAATTTTGTTCTAGAGCGATCATGATTTAAGCTTAAAAATGAATTTCGATTTATCTGTATACGTAAAAATATTCGAAGTTCCTTTTCTGAAGAAAACGGAGAGATTCTACCGAATAGAAAGTATGGATTTTTTGGGCAAAAACGAAATCACTGATTATTTGAAAAGAGTATAGGATTATTAAACTAGCGAGCAACCTTTATTTAAAAATATAACTTTAGGTCGAAGCAAGAATGGCGGAAGAAGAACAACGCATTAATTCATTTATACATTTTGCTCCGCGAAGTCAAACTTTGGAAGCACTGAATAGCGTGCTCACCAAGACCTTATTAGCAGATCATTTGGATAGGATCATCAATGAATTCACACCTCTCCTCGCTGGAGAGAGAATATCAGGTTAAATATTTAACGAATTTTTATTATTTAATGAATGTATCAAATTATATTTATATTATATATATTTATTTTATATTATATTTATATTTTTTATCAAAACAAATAGACAAAAATCGATTATTATTGATGTTTGTTGAAAAATTTGCCAGAGGCGCATTTAGATACTCGAGTATCAGCATGCATATGAATATTAATTACACACAATTGGGGCGTGACCTCTAATTGATCTGATTGCGTAACTATGCATCACTTCATTCACTAATCAGAGTTTATTTTTATTTTCACAGTAAATTATCGATCTTAATTTTGTTAAAAAAACAAATTTTTCTTATCCAAGTAAATAATGAAATACTAAACAATTGGATTGTGAGGGATATTGGAATGATATTTGAATGATGTTGAGTGATTGTTGAATGAGTTTTATAGTATGTTTGAGACTGGTTGGTGTTTGAAGCATGACATCTCTCCCTAGACAATTGAAGTCAATTATTGTCGAACTTAAAAATTTATATTACTAATTGTATAATAATTTAATTGTTATTTAACAATTAATTAAAAATACAATTATTTTAATCATTGCAGATTTTGGCAAATTTTTTGAAAAATCAATTGAAGAAACAAGTCATGCCCCAGACGCTGATTACAGACCATTTTAGTCGTAATAAATCTTGTAATACGACTTCGGCTGTTAAATATCCTTAATATGGATATTTATTTCTTTTAAGAATTCTACAATTCTGGATGCGACTATTTTTGAAATTTGAAATGAAACTAATTTGTAAATTATATATAAAAACAAAACTCGTCCATTAAAATATATTTATATTTCGATGCATCAACTGTCATCTTCAGGTCACTAATTAATAATCAATTCACCTATATAAATCAAAAGTAGTGTTTTTGTAATCGTTTGCATGAAATCAAGCTAATTAAAAAATATCAATAATCTAGTTGATACTATAGATTGAACATTAATTTTAGAGCAATGTAACCTTAATACCAATGCTTCACACGTCACTCTCCCATTAACTATCAAAATATTTACTGAGAATCTTGAAATTATCAATATTAATATCAAATAGATTTTTCTTTTGTTCTGCTCTTACCCTCTTTGACTTTATTTCGTTTACAAAGATAATAATATCAGAACAAGGTATAATAGATTTATTACTGAACATATTTTGAATTTTATGAGATCGTGATATATTTTTTTTAATTTAATTCATTGTTAGTTGCTCTTAACAATGTGTTTTTAAAGTTTTTAAATCATTCAGAATAAGGTAAAATTAAGTAATATTAAGGCAAATTATTAATATCTAATGATACTTCGATTTATTTCTTAGATCCATCAGGAGAAGCTAAATTCTGATTTTTCCAAAAATCTTTCAAAAGTATTTTATCTACTGTTTCCTTTATTAATTTTTCCAGAAGATTTAGAATTACTATTCTGATTTAACAAAGAACTTAGTTTATTAACACTTTCTACAGGTTTGACAAAAGTGGAAGACAACGACCAGGAGTGATAAATTAAACCTTTAGTCATGTTTCTTTTATACTTTAGTTCACAAAAACTGTCCGGTGAAGTATATAAACATTTATCCGTTTGCTTCCTTTAAATTCCAGTCTCGTAACTAAGAGATTTTCTTTCAACCAAAAGATCCTTTTATTTTCAACTGTAAAAGTAACATTTGGATGTAACGAATTCATAGAATGATATAATAGAATTATTGTCATATTCTTCCCAATGTCGTTTTTCGCTCTTTTCTATTTCTCGATAAGTTTTCTTAGAATCTTTTTGTGGATCAGTCTGATATCTTCACTTTGTTGACATTCATGGAACTATGATTTGAAAATAACACTCAGAATTATCTTCTGATCATTGCATGTTTCCAGGAAGCATATATGCATTTCTTTCCTTCGGAAAGAATGAAATATTTTAATATATGTTCTGAAAGGTAATTTAAAGATTTTGTGTATTTTGATAGTTATTGGAAGAGTGTCGTGTGAAGCATTGTTAGTTAGGTCACATTACCCTAAAATCAATCGAATATATCAACCAGCTTATTGATATATTTTTTATTATCGTCAAATCTCGATTACAAAAGCATTATTTTCGCATTTATATACAGGTGAATTAAATTATTAACTAGTGACCTGAAGATGACGGTTGATCCGTCGAAATATTTATTGGTTGATTTATTTGAACATTGGGAGTATTTTGCTTTTTATTTTATCTCACAATATATCAAGATAATTTTCATTTGTTTCGTGAGGATCTTCTTCGACCAGAGTGAGATACTGAATGAGAGTCTTTAATACTGTTATGATTATGGAACACATATCGCGCATTTAACTTGATATTGAATGACAGCATAAGTAATGAGGACATTCTTCATTTAGGGTATTTACGGCTTAGTGGTAACTGTTAAATCTTTCTTACAGCAGAACTGCGTCATTTCGTTGCTCATTTGATAAATGTGTTGTTTATTTACAGAAATGAAAATGTTTCTACTGACTCCGTTATCAACAGTCTCAAGACAAATGCAAATTTAAAGTGTATGAAACTTTAAAATGATTAATGATAACATTGATTGTCTCTTATCAAATATTGTTCACATTACTGAAAGTGAAGTTTAAAAAATAAGTAAATCATTTAATACATTCATGAAAAAATTGTTAATTAATTTAAAACATTAACTGTTACTGTTCACTGCTATTCTGAATTGCCCTATTCGTTACCATGCAAAACTGAAAACAGTGCATGGATGCTACTCCTTTCAATATAAAAATTTTCGATCACAGTTAGAAAATTTTGTTTGTGTTAAGTGTTTATAGATTATGGTGTATCATCACAAATCTAAACCATCATTCTAACGACTGGTACCGAAGTTATTGATTTCAACGGATCATCCATCATCATTTTGTGTTAGATTACAATACTTTGCAAATCGATTAAATTGATCTCGAAAGCCTAAAAATGAATATATTTTTCTTGACAGCATTATATTTTTTAATACTTTTGAATTCTGCTTTTGGAAAGTTATAAATATTATTGAATAAGTAAGTGATGACTAACGAATTAGCAATTCTTTGATTATTAATATCTTTTCTGGTGTTAGGTAAATTGATTCATATTCCATGTAAGCAATTATTTTTATTAAAAATATTATTAACCAATTGGAATAAATTTTATGTCAATTAATTACAAATTTACCACTCAATTTACTTACGTTTAATTGATTCTAAAATTTGGCGGGTAAATCTTCATACTCAGATCGAAAAATACCGAAAGAAAGTTTTTATGTAAACCAGTTAACCAATACGACATAATATAAGCATCTACGACTGTTATGAACAACTATGTGTTACAAATAGTACTCAGCATTGGCGGACAGGTTAGTGAATCATAGACTCTGTATCGGGTAGAAACCATTTGACAAATACAAAGTTTTCTGATCCTCTCACACGGCTTCAGATGCAAGAGTGTGAGCTTTCAATGCATGGGCACACTTCTGTTTCCCTCTGAGAAATGACTAGTTATGTTCCCTCGTTCTGTGATTCTGGAGACCTTTGACTGTATAAACGCACTTTTGTGTCTTGTGAGTTCCTGTTCAGCAAACTCTTTAAAGTAAAAAGAGAATATGCAAGCTAATAGTTTTATGCGTGGCTGAAGCATTTTCGGATATTCTTTCTCGTGCTCGACGACATCATAACATTGAACCAGTAGCTGACCGTCTGAACTTTCAAATATGAAGCAGAATTTTTAGTATTATAAACCTAAAAATTTTATTCAAATATTATATATTATTTTCAATTTTATACTTTCATAATTAATTTTTAAAAGTATTGAAAAAATAATTTTTGTAAAATTTTGTGGGTTGAACACTCTAAATATGGGAATGTATATACCAATACATAATTTTATTTTATTTTTAAATGTTTCTTACTTAACAAAAGTTGATATTTAGGGTAAAGGGGAGTTTAATGTATTTTACAGAAAAAAAAGAAGAAAAAAGTTAGGGGTTTGTATTTCTTGGAACTGTTTAGAAGATTTTTTTCATTGTATGTTATTAATTCTCTTCTAAAATAAAATTTCATTAGTTCGCAGTTTGATAGGCTTATATTATGTCGTATTGGTTAACTGGTTTACATAAAAACTTTCTTTCGGTATTTTTCGATCTAGTATGAAGATTTATCCGCCAAATTTTAGAATCAATAAAACGTAAGTAAATTGATCTCTATAAGTGGTCAATTTAATTAAATAACATTAGAGCGAATAATTCTATGGCTTTATGACAATATAGCATTATTCTTTTCATAACTAAAGTTAACTTTTGTAAAAATTTGAAATAATTTTTTTCTCAATTACCTAGTCTCAAATATTCGGGCTTATGTATCCTTGGACTTTAGAAAACCTATTTTTGAAGGCATTTTATTCAATCAATTTTCTCAAAACTATGACAACTATCATTTTCGATGATACTATATGATAATGTGAAATTTGATCAAAATTTTAAAATTTATTTTGCAAAAAAAAATGTTTTACAATCATCCACAAATGTTTAAGGTTAAATAGAAATGTTTTCGTATTTTTCTTTCATGCTTTATATATGTGTGTCCATGGAATTTAGAAACCTATTTCAATCTTTTATAGATATTTTTTATAGAAAAAAAATTACATACAAAAATTTTTTAAAACTCCATTTTGCAATTAAATAGCTACTGTTAATATAATAAATTTATTAACAAATGTAATAGTAATTTACCCTTCTACAAAAGATAACAAAAAATTCTGTCGTCCGCATAAAGTATTGATATAAATTTTTTTTTGATTTACTAGTTCGTTTTTATAGAATGAAATTTATTAAAAATTAGTGTCACACTAATTTAACTAAATTATTTGTAGATTTAAGTCGAATGTTCGGATTATTGTACAAAATACCAGATGCTTTTTTGTCTATGACTTCTCATTTTGAAAATTTTGTTTATCAGAAAGGTAGTGATGCTATTAGTAGCAAAAGCAGCGACGGCTTACCGGTAGATAAGTAACTATCAATAATATATTTAGTACATCATCTTTTTAGGAACCAAAGGTCTACATAGAAACAATTCTTGATGTTTACAAAAAAAACTTTGCGACAGTAACAGAAGCATTTCATTCAGAAATTAGATTTTTGAAAGCTCTTGACAAAGGCTGTGAGAGATTTATAAATAAAAACGCTGTAACAGAAATGGCTAAGACTCCAAGGAAAACTCCAGAATTTCTTGCCAAATATTGTGATATGTTATTAAAGAAAAGGTTATTTTTCTAGCTATGTTCTATTCATTAAGCCTATCAACTATATTTAGCTCTCGTGATACAAACACAGATGATCTCGATGAAATACTGTCCAGATTTGTAAGAATCTCATTTGTATTACTAAATAATTTACTTCAAATGATAATTTTATTTGATAGTTTCATTTATGTTATATAATATTTATTGTAATATTATTTTTATCATTACTGTGAGGAAAATTGTAAATTTGTTGAAATTTGTGTGCTCAGTTTGTATGTCGAATTTGTTATTTGGAAATGCGTTTCTCTACTCGGATGGAAAATTGTTATTTTGGATATTCGTCATATTCGAGCATTATTTACATTTTAAATTAAAACATAACTATGAGGGGTTAATTTTAAATTTTTATCTCACCTGAATAGTTTATTATTTTTTTTTGATTTAAAGGGTAAAATATTTTTATGTTAATTGACTTACTAAATATTTTAAAAATTAAA
>MQRK01215394.1:2744-13604 GCA_001938485.1 Girardia tigrina
AATGACGAAATTATGACGCTTCATAAACTTTTCTCCTCATCCTGGTGTTGTATCTCAGCGGAGGGTTTTTCGGTTTTTATTATCGACAATTCTCTTTCTGAATTTTTCTGATCCCTGGGCGATTGATTCATCCATAGTTGCAACAAATGATCAAGATTTAATAAACAAAACGACACAAGTTTTCTGTCATAAATGGGTTTTAAAGTTAAGTAATCAACAGAATCCTTAGCAAAACTTTTATTTAGAGAAGATGCCGATATTGATTATATATCTGCATCTGTCGAATTATTATCATCTTTAGCAGGTGGTGGAAGTATTTGGTTTGTACTTAAAAGAATCAAATTAAGAATAGTTCTCAATATAACGCAAACTAATTGGCAATGTATACGTTCCATTTAAGTTCCACAAACGTAATAAATTTCAAACAATTTATCATCAAATTTATAAGCATCAATTAGCTTTTCGAAATATTTGAAATCCTCATTTTCCAAAGCTTCTCGGTATAGATCAATATTACGATACACATAAGGAATGTTAGCGAGAAGAGACTTCAAAATCATCAGCTTTTATATCCTCATTTTCCAGTTTTTTGTCATAGGATACATAGAAATATGGATTCAATCGACCCACAGAAAACCATAAATTTATTTTCAAATTTAAATATCCAAAAATATTTTCATTTTCTCCATTTTTGCGAATTAATTCGAAATCAATATGCTTATTGACATGATAAGTTAATTTATTATAAACCGCATCTTTTAGCATTTCTTTAATAACGATTTTCAATTGATAATAATTCAAATCAAACATATTATCAATAAGATTCAAATTGGCCAAAATTTATTTTCTTACTGTGAGGAATATTTGAATGTTTGATGTTTTGTGTTTGAATGTGTATGTTGATTTGGAAATGTGTCTCTCCTACCCAGATGGATGATTAATATTTTAATTCCTATTATCTAAAAATATGTTATGTTTAAATTTATTTTTAATTTCAAATAATTTTAAATATTTAAATAAGTTAAATATTTTTATAATATTTAATAAATGAATCAAATTAATATTTTTTAAATAATTAATAATCATTTTAATTATTATCCAATAAGTTTTGAGTAAATATTTTAATAAAATATTTATTTCCCCATTTGCTAAAAAAATGATGAGAATTAATTCATTAATCAATTTCGTTCAGAATGCAAACGTACGAAAGTTTTTACAAAGATTGTCTTAATGCCAATCAAAATTCTTGTTTAAATAAAAATATAAAAAGTCAAATTGGTGTTCTTAATAAATATATTCTTAATATATTTATAAAGAATTTCAACAGGTACGCGAAGATAATGGGATTTTCGGAGGAAAGGAAAATCCTTTTAGTCACGCCATACATGACACCGGAGGCAATAATCAAGTATGAAACAGCACCCAGTGAAACATATGGAGAAAAATTAGGAGCAGTGTTCTCCAAGGAAAAAACCGTACTAGATATAATGAAAGAAATGTTAGATTTGAGAATTAACTCCAGCGATCCCACAATAATATTTAGAAAGGCAGACGAACTAATAGAGAAATTGGTAGAGAAAAAGCTAGGTAAGAAAGAACTATCGAATTTAGTATACGCTAACTTGATAGATGATGATGATGAACAAAAACAAGAGTTGAAATTTATTTTTTTGATTTATTTTAAAAGAAAAAGACAATAAATCATATTGTATTGAAATTTTTTGAAGTTTTACCATGCCATAACTAAGTAGCCAAGGATGAATGCATTTATATTTATGAAACAAACCTGCTTCAAGGAGATTAAAAATAATAGGAGTAGGAGAATATTAAAAGAAATGTTTCAAGAGTACAATACTGAACCAACAGCATCGGTGATCGTGTTAGAGAGTATTTCAGAGACTTTAGTAAATAAATAATTATGATCGTCAAGTAAATTTATTTTACAGAAATATTTTCGAAAACCGGATTAAAATTGTTTTTTAATAAAAATTTGTTCAATGAAAATATCATTCATTACTCTTGTAAATTTAAATTTGGTTTATAATATCTTTTATAAATTATATAACACCCCAATTTCTTTTATAAAGGGGTTTCTTCGATGAAGTCCTAGCGAAAACACTACTGAATTTTAAAGATTTATATATAATATTTGTCTAAAAAGTGTGTTTGTTTGTTTGTCGATCACGCTTTTAAATGTAAAATTGCAGTTGTATCGGAGTGAATTCATTTAAGAACGTGGTTAATCTGGATAGCCAGCATCAATACAATTTTTTTCGAGGCAGCGCCTTGGTCGAAATATGTCCGGAAGCCGATGAAATCAATCGAAAACCGTACAAGTCGTTGAATGGTTAATTTAACACTGATTTCGAATAATGACGATTTTGATGATTCCTACTAGTAATTTCGCGAAACTTTTTCTGAAAATACTAATTTATTTAATAAATGACGATTTCAATCACTTATTAATTATATTACCAAAATTCAGTTTTCTATTAAATACAAATTTTCTTTATTAAAAAAATAATATGAAAAATTGCGGAGGGACCGAAGCGAATCCACGTAAAACATGTTTAATTTGGACAGTCTGCATCAAGGTGGTTCTGTTTCCGCAGCGACGTCATCGAATGACGCAGGAAGTCGACTTAATTGACCGACTGTTAAATCAACACAGACTTTGGTGCAATAAATCATCAATTATAATAATTACAATTTAAAAATTAAAACAGAAACTTTCAAAGACAAAAATTCAGCTCACCCGTTATATATGACGGATATTTTTCTAGTTTTTATAATATTAATTTAATTCATTTCGTTAAAAAAATATTACAACATGAAAACTTTCTGCCAAATATTTTGCCACGTAAAATACGACATTCCTTCTGAAATTTTAAAAATAATATTTCAGTGTAGAAAAAGTAGTACATGTTTCATGTGATATTTTTTTTCAAAAACAAGTTTCATCATATCAATTATTAATTTTGTCTTTATTACTTTGATTCAGGTAGGATGACCGATTTATCATATTTGGAAACCATGCATCATTAAACGCCTTTGAAAATAATTTTCTATTTCCTCTGAGGGAAACTTTATTAATTGAGCATTTGATTCATTTGCTGAATAATTAGTTAAATGTTATTGTTGTTTAATGTTTTTCATTAAAACAAATGCAATTAAAAAACAATCTTCGAAACTTTTACAATCTTTTAGTGAGAAGAAAAAATAAAAGATTAACATTTTTCTGAATAATGAACCCTTAGAGTGTATCCAAGATTCAAATTTTTATTAAAAGTACTTCAAAAGGTTTTTAAAAATTAAATCTTCTATTTGAAAATTAGTAGATGATAATACTTTTGAATTTAAAAATCATATCAAGAAATTATAAAACATTTTGATAGTCAGATCACCTAAAAGTTTGACCACTCGTCAAAAACATCTCTTGTTTAGGAATCAAATTGTTTTGTGATTTTTAACTGCCCTTTTCTTTTTTTCCTCTCCGGGTCTGATTCCAGGAGGCGTATGTCGTGCTGCCGTGCTGTTGCAGGGACCGGAAGAGTGTGTGACTGAGAATCGATTAAAATAGTCAGAGAGAATGAGGAGACGAAGAAAGAGAATTCACGAATGAAAGATGATTAATTGGTGGTATATCGTTATTTTTTTCACTATCAAACTCACTGAATTTTCTTCAATCTACTCGACATGTTTAAAAAGATATTTACCACTGTCCGAAAATTTTGTATTCATTTACAACTATAAAAAAGTGAGATCCAATTAATAATTTGTTTGCGTTTTGTGTTTTTATTAGTTGTTTAATCGAATTAGTTTGAGTAAAATAAATAAAAATTATGATAAAAAATTAAAAATTTTAATTTTCGAAAATTGAGTTTTGAAAGATGTGCACTTGAGGATGTGAAAGAAGAGCTCAATGTTTCTTCCAAATGATTCTTCTAAACTGTTGAAAAGAATTACAAAATCGATTAAGAATTCAGAGAATATATATTTTGTGTTTTGGAATTGATGTTATTAAATGCATTATGTGGAAACACAAATAAACCCACAATTATTGCTTTAGCCCATGCTGTACAGAAACAAGATAAAAAAAATATTGATTGATTATATTTATGTTCTGACTCATCAATTCATTAATAAAACTTGAGGGCAATGTATTAATGAAAAGGTTATAATTGTTAAGCGTTTAATCGGTGAAGTTTTGTCAAATTAAAAAGAAAACGGCTTACTGAAAAATATTTTGTGGGACATGAGAAAATGCAAAGACTGCGTTTCACAATTCCCGAAAGGCCTGGCTCCATTAGGTTGTTTTAGGATGCGGTCGTCTTGTGTAGCAGGATCTCACGGGTGGCGACAACAAGAGGGGGTAGGATTTTTTCTATTTCACAGTTACCCGAAGTAAAGACGGATGACCAAGGTGGCGAAGCATCGCAAATGTACTACTCAAGCTATTCTGAGATCATATATCACTGGACTAGGATATCACCACCATCCACCGTATTCTCTAGACTAAGGACCACCTGAATTTTACTTGTTTAAATCCCTCCCTAGTACTTTAAACAGAAACACATTTACAAATGATAAAGACAATAAATAATTTCTGTATGACTTTTTTTATTACAAGGACAAGAATTTTTTTAATCAGGAATAAAGAAGGTACCAAAATGTGGGAAAATTTATTTGAAATAATTGACGATTTGTCGTAATATTGATATTATTTTATCATTTTTGATATTAAACTTTTTTACAAAAAACATTTTGATATTTTGGAAAACACAATAGAAAACATAAAAACATAAACTATAAATAAACAATATGTTAGGAATATTTTAAATTGATTGAATGTGTAATTGTATTGATGCTGTATGTTGATTTGAGTATGTTGAATTTAGAATGGTGATTCTCCCACACAGATGGAAATTGGTATTTTTTTTATTTAATTTAAAGTGATTGACTATTCGAACATAATTAAAATAATCATTTTATAAGTTCATATCTTTAAAATTAACAATTAAAATTAAGTTTAATATTAAAAAAAAGAAAAGTAGATTAATTAGATATAAATAAAACTAATATAATTTAAATTAAATTCATTTTCAACAATTTAATAAAATTTTTATTAATTTGAGTTTTTATTAAGAAATGGTTTAAATTATTATTATTAATTAAGTATTTTAGAAATTAAATATTTTAAAAAGATTTTAAAAATTGTTCGAATAATCATGATTAAAAAGAAAAAATAACAAAACCAATTAGAACGATGGCAAACGGTAAACGATCTTCTGAGAGTTGTAATGACTCTAAGTGTGATTGTAATCAAAATTCAAATGAGACTTGTCTCAATGTGCTTAACACTATAAATTTTTGTAAAAAATGAATGTAGAAAACTTATCTAAATTGTGTTATAAAAATATATTTTGGATAAAACTAAATTTGATTCTTGTTATGAAGATGACATATTTGAAAATCCAATAATGAATAGCAACGATCTTAAAAAATAATTTAATACAATAAAAAATACTTTCAACAAAATTACTTTACCACTCTGAATGTTGATCAATCGTCCGTGGTGTCTAATTTGCAATGACCCGCAAAACACCAGCCGAACGTGAGTCGAAATTTAATACTAAAGCAGAGTTATTATCGTATAGAACAATTGACATTAAGAGTTTTAATATTGAAAAAAACTTTCTGCTTCAATCTTTTGAAGAATATTGATTTATTTTGTCCATTAACCCCTTCAACGTTAAGATTCTCCGCCGCAAGTGCACTTCACAGTGCCACATTCTTTTCACCACGAGCATATATATACGTCAAGGCCACCACTTTAAAATTTTTTCATCATAGTCATTACTTAAATAAAATTATGTAAATTATAAGTAAAATGATATAATAGGACACAATAATAATAAATAAAAATTTAAAGATTGTCAAAAAATATTTATTTCACATAACACAAAATTATAAAGTTACAAAGTACGTCACATATTACGAAAACATAAATTTTACGTAATATATTGTTATTAATTTCGATGGATAAACTGTCTTCATAAGACTGAACTATCCATGATATATTCGCGTTTATGTAATCATTATGTAATTGATAAATCATGAAAATACTTTCAATAAGGTTGAAGAGGATGGTGTTTGTGCATTGAAATTAGGATCAAAGGATTTGATAATATATAGGGCACGCATCACTCTCTTTCAGTAATTATTAAATTGTGCTCTCAAAATCTTAAAATTACTTACATCAACTTTACTATTCAAACATTTCTTTCTATGTTGAGCAAATAATATCATTTTCCTTTCAATTATGTTTTTATATGCGTTTACAGACTTATATTTATACTAATCAACTAAATCGAAACATAAACTTGAGGGAGTGATAGATTTACTGGTGAACAAACTTACTATCTTACATTATCTAGACACAATTTTCAAGTTTAATAAATTAATTCGACATGTTTCATATTAGGGTTTTTGAATTTTCTGAAAAAAATGATTTTATTACTATTAATTATATTTTCGTTATTTATTAATTTACAAATTCTGTGGAATAATTTATTTGTTCCGTAATAAATTTGTGATGCTTAATAGTACAATTAATTTGATTTATTTATTTATTAAAATAATTTATATTCAACTTTCTTAATGGTATTTAAATTTTAGTTTTTCAAGTAAAGAAAAAGTTTTAATTTGCTTCGAACAATTATTTACATTACTTTTTTAAACCTTAAAATAATATTTACACAAATAAATAAATAAAGTGTAAATTATATAAAAAACTTTCAGAGAACATTTAAAAATTATATTTTAATTCTTTGTCATTATTATTTTCGTTATTTTTTATTTATATTTCAAAATATTTTGTGATGATATTTCAATAAATATTAATTACTAATAACCTAAATATTCAATAAAAAATAATTAAAATATTAAATTAGTTATTAAAAAAATAATGTCTAACATCTTTTTCATTTGCTAATTAATACATGTTTTACCACATTTTTGTGTCCTTATCATTTTGTATTTCAGTAAAATGTCATTGCCATAACATCCTTCAGGTCTTACATCAAAATGTTTCCACGATGTGAATTAAAATTATATATTAAAAGTCATAATGTTTTTTTAAATTCAAAATTACGATTGAAGATTATAAATATTACAATATTACAATTCAAAGTAACAACCATTGGAATCAATCGCTTGAAACCATTTGTGGTGATCGCAAAAAATTAACAAATTAAACTTTTGATGTTGTTTTAATAAACAAATAAACGAGTGTAATTTAAAATGTGAGATTAAATTTTGTGTGGAATATTTTTGTTATCAATATATGAATCACATCGAATTTATTCTATTGCGTCCTAATAATGTTGTGTTGACGAGCGGTCGGATTCGTTTTATAAGATTGACTCATCCGTCCGTTTTCGCGATGCATCACGGTCGAGCACGAGGACCCACACCAGTCCCCTCTATGCGTTTCACACTGTACGCAATTACTGATTCTGAAAACAGACCGCCATACTGGGAAGCTCATCGATCATTGATGAGAAATAAAGCTGTTTTGGACCGCATCGACCAGATTCGACCGATACAAGCCGATCACAGACAGGTAATTCGACGATTGAGAGACCCCTGAACTACGACCATTCGAGGACGCAAATCAGTTCGCCATTGACGAACACATGCGCGATTGTGTGGTGAAGGTATCGATCGAAGTCAGGATAGTAGGGGGAAAATTGGAAAAATGACCGTATCCAAGGAGATATCGTCATGCATTCATCATGTCAACGTATTGAATTCATCATATCAATACACATCTGAACATGTAAAAAATACAGAAAATGCTGAATAATATATAAAGTTCTAAATGAATTACCTTATAAATCATTACCATAATGTTATCAACCTCCAAATTTACCATATGAAACATCAAATATACATCATCAACCATCACATTTACCTCAACAACCATCAAAATTGACATATCAACTATCCAATATACCTTATCAGCCATATATCAACCATCAAATTTACCTATCAACTGTCAAATTTACTTCAAAAACCATCAAAATCATCATATTATACACATTGTGTGTGCATATATTATATTATAGATATGTATTATATTATGATATTATGCTATGTTATCAACCAATATCGTATCAACCATTCAAAACATGACCGTATCCAAGTTGATATCGTCATGTATCCATCATGTTAACGTATTGTATCCATCATGTCAACATATTGCATTCATCATGTTAACAAATTGCATTCATAATGTCAACGTAATGCACAGTTGATTATTTTATATTTTATATATTATTTCATATCTTATATATTTTTATATTATATATTTTATATGTTATATTTTATATGTTATATATAACAAAAGTTGTTTTTTACAAGTTTATGAATAAAGATAGGCATAAGACAATTATTTTCAACAAACATTTATTAACATATGTACAATATTTACATATATACAATATTCACAAAAGATAATATCCATGAGGTAATGTACTTATTCTATCTGGTAAAATATGTCGTTTATCATCAATCCAGTCAAGGCTTTTCTTTCGCATCATTACTGTGGAGACTTGATGTTCTCTTCATTGGATCATTCGCATTTCAGAAATTATATTGATTTGTTCCCGTATCACTGTCATATAATCATGGAATCCGATTTGGTTTGTTAAGGTTGCCCGTTGAACTCCCTTTGCACTCTTTTTGATCTTGCCATCCACATCAATGGCATACATCTTAGATCGTAGTGCCACGAATCTAGAGATGATTTGACCATTGACTTCATCCTTAAACTTCCCAAGGACCTTTTTATTTGACGTTAAATAATTTGGATGGTCCTTTGGATAATCTGAGGTATCCATATGTTTGGCCATTAGAAAAAACTCCGCAAACAAATCTTCTGTATGAATCTGATAGACAAAGCTATCAGTATCCATATACATTAGATGTAAATTGTGGTTGAATTTAGGGACCATGATGTCATAGTGGAAGTCATAGATCAAGGTCTTAGATAGATCCAGAATTGACATCCCCACATATATCGGTTTATTAAACTGCAGGGATGTCTTCAGCATGTGTATACTCACCAGGTTTTCGGTGTATATGATGCTGCTGTGAAAATTTGATTTGGCAATGAGCTTCTTTGCTCGCTTCCAATCACATACAAGTTCGATGTTGATTCTGTTGCGGATATTCTCCATCGTTTTACCAAAAACGCTGTTATTGTACAATTTGAACTGATTCTTTTCAAAGTCGTTTTTGGCATTGGTTCTCAGATTGGTGTTAAAGTCAATATATGGCTTAAACCATTTTAATTGACTAAACTGAAGTGCACGATGGATTTTTGTGATTATGAGCCCATTCCTTATAGCTTGTTAGAGATTGATGTAATGGGCTACATATTTTTGTTTATTTTCCAAGTGACAGAGCAGCTTCTTATGTTTTCAATTTGGTGGACATTTGCTTTCAGGCAGAAAAGCTGCTCATGTCTTGAATGGATGGATTTTGGATAATCAACATCCACTTTCAATATGTAACCCACATCTCCATTAGGATCCAGTTTTTCTATTCGAATTTCTTCTGGTTGATCCACCCATTTAAAATTATCAAAAGGTAATGGAGCACTCATAGCCCATTTATACAGATTGTTGGCATCCAAGTATGTTATGTATGAGGATGTCTTTGATGGATCATAATTTTTCATGTATTTGTTGTTTGCCTCACCATACCGATGAATAGACTTACAAATTCCACCTCGGATTCATTTTTTCAGCATGAGAATCATGTCGTAATCTTTCAGGATTTGAAGCCTTATGCCTGTATATTTCAACATTGCTGCCAAACTCATACCTGGTGATGTAAAGAAATGAGCTGGATCCAACTTTTGGCTCTTAACTGTCCCATCCCAAAAGCTCTCAAAGACATCCGTAAGACGCAGCACATCTGTTTGCAGGTATACATCACTATATTCCCCAAGTGTTTGGCATTTGAAAGCTTGCCAGACATTTTGTGCATGTTGATAATCAGCATCACTAATGTCGGTGTCGTTCAATTTGTTGTAAAACGCCTCTTTCGCTGGCAATGTTGTTTCATCCAGCGATCTCCATGATGTTATATAGTCATAGGGGAATACTCCTTTCCTTTTGAACAAATCAAATATATTTGGGAAGAACCTTTTTGTTTCCTTTAGTTCATCTGCTGGAAGATTCTTGACAAGGCTATCCAGCGATGATGACATGAACCGAAAACTATCGATGAATCGGAGCTTAATTCTTCCCACATGTTTGGTAAATGTGATGTATTTGTCCTCACTATTTGGAATAACATCTATGTTTCCTTTAATTTTTCCCAATTCTCTTACTATGAAATGGGAGTCATATCCACTAAGATTGTGGAAAACAACAGAAACATTTGTAGATGTTTTACATCGCAAATTACAGTTATTGCATGCTGCTCCTCGATATTTTCCAGTAATATGACAATGGTCTTTGACTTTGTAATTGTCTTTTGTGAATAGTTTTTCACACAAGTAGCATTGTGTTGCCTTGTTCCATTCACATTTTTCTTGCCATGTCATTATCATGTTGAACTTGTGTTGCTGCAGCATGTCTTCAATTGAGTGGGCATAAGTCTCCATACGCTGCATAAAATGTTCTGCTGCATCTGGACCTCTGTATAGGAATGGCTCCTTGTCAATACTCAATGCATACATACAGTATGATGATAGCTCATGATACTGGTATGCTGTCGTACTGCTAAGTTGTGGATCCGGATTGCATGTTTGGATTGGGCTTAAAATAGCTTCAAAGTCACAATATA
>MQRK01215397.1:0-13480 GCA_001938485.1 Girardia tigrina
CCTCAAAAATTCGATCTTGAAATCAACAGATAACATTTTAAATTTAAAAATTATTTCTCAATCATTTAAAGTTGAGAATATGTTTTGCAATAAATCACATACTCCTTTAGGATTGTGTTTGGACATTGTTTATGGGTGCAATGTCACATACATTGGAGAGACTGCCCGTCATCTCTGCAAACGAGTCCAAGAACACAGTCAAAAAGGGGGAAAGAGTAATATTGCTGAGCATAAAAAAACGTGTAAATATAATATGAGCATAAATGATTTTAAGAGTTTGTGCAAGCATTTTAAAAATTATTGGGAGAGAGTGTCAAATGAAGCATTGTTGATAAGATCATGTGATCCTAAAATCAATGTTCAAACAGCACTCTCAACTAATTTGTTAAGAGTTTTCGATTAGACTTACGTAAGTGATTGCATAATCATCCATTTCTTATATAAAAGCAATAAAAAAGAACATAATCAGTGATCTGATGATGACGGTTAAACCGTCGAAATATATTCTCCTAAAATATATTTTTAAATGGCGTTTATTTGTTTAAAATATTTAATTCTTAATTAAATAAGATATTATAATATTTTTCTCAGTTTCTTATTAAAAATGCTGATGTTAAAAGACATTGTAACTATATACAAAAATTATTCCAAATACCCCTATTTAAATTGTGCGAAATTCATATCGAATAACGATCCGATTCTCGTATGAATTATTAATTTAATTATCTACTTACAATTGTAAGTAAATAATATAAGCGTTCTTGACAGAATCAGTCAGTCAGTCAGTCACCGATCAAGACAAATATATATTTATTATATGTTTAATTTTAAAATTTAAAATGTTTTATTTAAATTTAATAATCTCTTTTGGTAACATTTTATACTCAATCGTTAAATTTCAATTTATCAGAAAAATGGAAAATTGTTCGGGAATCAAATTGATTTATACGTGATCAGATAGAAAAGTAGAAAGTTGGAGCTTTTTAAGAATAAATAGACGAATTTCTATCAGAGACTTGTTAAATATAGTTGTAATAATAATAATTGGAAAATTTTTAATCTAATTGTGTTGATATATTTATATGAATATGGTTATAGATATTTGTTTATTATGTATTGAAGAAATAAATGTAAAAATTGAAAATTAAATGTTTTTTGTTTAAATATTTTGTTTATCGGAAAATGTTTTGGTTTTGAATAAAACGTATAACAGTGGTTTAATGTTTTGATTTGTCATTGCTATAAATTCTTTCATTTGAGCAATGAGTGTAGCACGAGAATCGATCAAATTCCAAGACAATATTTTCAAACCAATATTTGGTTGAATGAGGTTTCCGAAAATTCAAATTTTTTAGCAAAAATAAATTTCTATGTGATTTTATCGACTATGAATAATTTACTGTGGTGACTGAGAGTGAAAATTGAGTTTAATAACATCGATATTGGTTTGAGGATGAGAGAGAAATTTCGAGTTTTGAAATTAAATCAATTTTTATTGATTTTTGACGAGATGAAAATGTTAAGCGAAATCTTACAATTTCCAGGATCGATGAAGAGGCACCGGAAACCCTGGTAACATATGGTGGTTACGAGCTGCGGACGTCTCGGGAGCAGAGAAAACGAAGTGGGCAAGATATTTTCTATAGCATACTTCCACGAGACAGGGACAAATGATCGCTATTGTTAAGCGATGAAATGGTCACAATGCAACCAAAATTACCTAACTACTATAAATACTAAATAAGCTTTTGAAATCTTACTAAATAAAAATGCATGAATTATCTTGTTCGCAGAAAGAAACTAATGAATCTTTTCAGATCTATTTGTAGTTTGATTTCGAATTCTCCCAGAAATAATGTACTTTAACCGCCCTACCTCTGGGTTATTATTCAAAAAGTAGGTAAAAAAACATCGGGTTTTTTTTCATTATATTTTGAAATAATATTACTTGTTTACAATATACCAGAAAAAACTTTTACTCAATAGACTCATTTATGACCCTTTTTTGTATCCTTTGCAAGTCAGAGGTTCTCAACATAAGATGTCGCCGAATAATTCTTGTAATAATAATCTATTGAATATTTTAGCTAATATATTTTGTATTGAATGTAATATATCTATCAACATAATCTCAATTAATAAAAAAATATTGTTGGTGTTCAAAAGGCTCGTGATTTATGACTTTTCGGGGTGAGAGGATACTGGATATGGACCTCACTGCTACAAAGCGATTTTTTATTCATAATAAAAATCATATATTTTAGCACTTATTTTTATTTTATTACACTAATAAATCCAAATAAAACCAAACATTTTACATTTTTATTTTATTACACTAAAAATTTTTTTGTATGATATTTATAGGTAATTTATAGGGTGAAAGACGATAAAATCACGAGCGAACGTATCACGAACGTTTTGTGGGCTTCGAATATAGTTTTTTGTGCCTGAACGTACGGGATACGGTTTGTTGCGTCCGGGCGATAATATAGCGGCCGTATCGCGTACGTTCGTATGGGTAGTGCGGTTAATTATACTATATCTCGAAATTATATAATTGGGGAGTTTAAAATTATAAAATATTTAACAAATATATAACGTGGAAAAAGTACGTAATACAGAGTTTTTCGATAATTACGTCGTTATTTCAATCATTTATGACAATGTATAAATGCGACATCATACAAAAACAAAATATTTTAAATCGATGTTACATTTAAATCAAAATGATCAAAAAGCTCAGTGTGAAGAAGAACAGAATGATCATCTAGATCTGGGAGAACGGACTCAGTGCTTGGTACAACAACTCCAGTTGCAGTGTTCTGTTAACAGAACACTAGTCGCAGCTTAAGTGCGAAGAAAGTATTCGATCTCGTAACAGAAGGCACTAGAAATAAAACAGTGGCTACGATTTTTGAACTGCCAAGAATAATTTTACCAACCATGGTTGCTAAGTTCTTTTTTTTGTCGGACAAAACGAAGTTTGACAAAGGGGAGGAAGTCGTCACGAAAGACTATCTGTCCAACAAAATGAAGAAATCTAAAAACTAATAAAAATCAGAAAAATCAAATATGCATCTATGGAATTTAGAAACCTATTTTAAAGGTTTTTTACTCAATCAATTTTCTTCAAACTTTACCCACTTACTCATTTTCAATGACAATAAATGATAATGTAAATATTTGATCAAAAAAACTTTTAAGATCCCGAAATGGGAAGTTCGGAGTTCCTGAACAATATTAATTGAAAAGGATCTACTTATAAATTATAAATAATTTATATTATTTTTTTTAATTAAAACTTTGTTAGCAAAGTACAGTTCTGTCTGCATAAAGAATGGATATAAAAAATTTAATTTTTTGATTTACTAGTTCTTTTTCTAAATTTCAAAATTTTTATTTTTTAAAAAATTATAATCAAGTCCTATTTAATTGCAAAAACGACATAAGAGATCGAAAAACACTGTACATGTAATTTTGAATTTTTTGATATTTTTTCTTTTTCTTCGAAGCCAGATAAGAACTCACATTTGATTTAGTTTTCATACTAAAACAAATCTAAAATTCTAAAACAAATATTTCAAATCATCTTAATTTGCAAGTAAAATTGATGTGAGACAAGAAAGGCGACCATATGATGTTCATATGGAAATATATAATCACCGACACTGAAGCTGTAATGTAATGAATTTATCAAATGTCATTATCTCGTATCAGAAATTGATTTATTTTTAGATATAAAAAATTAATTAATTTTCAGTAAAGTATGATTTACTGACTTTGAATTACACAAATAATTTGCACCATTTAGATACAGTCTTGAATGAAACTGTCAGTGAATTATGTAGGAAGCTTAGATTTAAGAGAATAATAATACAATCTTATTAATATAATCTTATGTTATTAGGTATTATTTTTGATAGAACATGTCAAATTTTCAAAACGTCTTCTTTTTTATGGGGTATCTTTATTTTTCCGAACGTTTCGTTAAAACTATCTTCGATGTAAAACGCTAGTTTTGTGTTACTGATGTGTACATCTGTTTCCACTTCATTTTTTTTAAGATTTTGGTGTTGTGTGAGAAAAGCTAAAGTATTTTGTACGGGCCTGTATAGGAAGGGGCTAAATCAGTTTGATTTTTGCAGTGTGTTTGGGCATAAGGTCTTGATGTGGTCACTTAAATGCGGAGGGGCTACTTATTGCATCGACTGAGTTTACCTAGAAGCGAATATTTTCATTAGCAAAGTCATTTAGTCAAGTGCAAATAGGGCCACATGATGAGTTGCAGGATAGAGAAATAGTTGTCGGAGATTATGTCTTTGCTAAGCATGGACCGCCATACACCTGTATGACAAAGTAGAAATGTGCGAAGGTAAGGAGAACGAGTCTACCGTAACAAGTTGAGATCAACAGGTTGTCCTACCACATCAGCCATGTGCACCGAGTACGACCAATGGCTGAAACTCCCCAAGATAACAAAAGCAACTATGACAGAAGAGAAGACTGCAATGTAGTGAGTTTACTGGAAGACGAAAGCAACAATTTCGAGAAAGCGGAACATAAATAATCGGGTAAAGATCTGAACCTGTCCACCGGAATCGACCTACCAGGAAGATTCGCAGACCAGCGCGCATCGATGGATTTGAGAGCGCAAAACGTGTCAATAGTTGTCAGTGCCGAAATTCCCCCTTGCTCAGACTGTGTTTTTGTGCTTTAAAGACCGAGCGTTTTATTTATATTGATTTAATTGTTTAAATCGAATGCTTACCGATTTAGGGTTATTTTTAGCATAATGTTTTGGCTTGTAAATTCAAATATGAATTTCTATCATTATTTTCTTGAAGAAAATGAAAAGTTAATCAAACAAGTGGTTACATTGTAAACAAACTATTAAAAATTTTTCGAAAAAAAAGAATTGAAAATGTTCAAATATTTTTTGTTATCTAACAATCTTTATAAAAATTAGTTTGTTTTAGAAAATTAAAAAATAATTAAAAAGATACAAATATATTATTTTTTAATTTGTTTAAATTATTTGTATAAAAATTTATTATTCAAATAACATCTTAAATATTTTTCATTTTTTCATATTTTTTTTAATATTTGAGAAAATATTCAAAATAAAGAAAATTATTTGATTAAAAACTTGTATAAATATTAAAAATATTGCATCTCCCACGGGAGGGACTGTCTCTGAGATCTCCTGCCGGCTCTCAAAAGGATTAGTACCGATGTTTGGTCTTGAAGATGAAATTATCATGACTATTTACACTCTTATAACTGAGTTGTATATTTATTGATAACTCGTTTGTTCTTGTTTGAGATTTCGAGTTGCGGCGCACTAAGCTTAAAACTTTTTCGCGGCGCCACTGTGGGACTCACTATAAATTTACTCGTAGGTAATTACACAATACATAAATAAATACTATTTAAAAATTTAAACATGTAACACATTTATTATTTTTAAATATTAAATTTACTTAATTAATGCGAACATCGCGATTGTTTTTGAGAACAAGTTTATTAACTTTAACAATTTTAAATATTTTTCAAAAATGTTCGCGGCGCACCGGTTTTTAGACACTGCTTTAAATAAATTGTTTAGAAGGTAATCTTTTATAAGTCTTGCCCAAGTTATAAATCATCAACCCTAATTCTTAATCCCTAACCCTTAAACCTATATATGGTATTTGGGAGGCCTATAGTCGACCCTAGGAAGAGAACTATTTTATAAAAAATGAAGTGATTTTGGACAAGATATTTCTTGAATGCCGTTTTCGGTTATTCGAATTAATTATGGATTTTATAAATATTATTGTGCGATTAATTTCAATTCAATAGTTTCAACAATTATTTTCTTAGAATGATCCTTTGACCAAGTCTTACCACCCTTAACATTCAATAACTTACTTAAGTATAAAAGATTCAGTTTCGGATATAAATTTCTCAGAAGCAGTATTCTAAAATTTAACAAACAAAAATAATTTCAATACTACAAATAAATAAAATATTCTAATTTAAGTTTTTTTTATTAAAATAATCTTTCTAATGAAATTCTAAACAATAAATACTAAAAAAGGTTTTTCGCATGAACTATGAAATTTTTTTAATAAAATAATTAATTTCTCTTCCTGAAGATCTCAAAAAGTTAAATAATGAAATTTAATGTGCCAAAATTTAATCTAAATCTCTGACAGATTGCGTTCTGTTTGATAAAATAATAATAATATTTTTTTTTATAATTTTATTATATTATATATAATCAACATTTTCAAGGTTAATTTTAAGTTATAAAAGTTACCCTAAGCCCTTACTTGCTTTGTTATCCTACTTCATACATCACCATTTTAGGGATGCTTATTGGTGGTATCTAGGTCAATACAAGTTAACCGCAATTCAGTTATGGATGATAGGGTCACTAATTATATTGCCTAAGACCACGGAACACATGAACTCTTTCATGACTGGCTAGAAATAGATTTACCATTTGTAAAGTAAGTTAATAAAGGAATTTCTGCATCAAAATTCATGTTTCTTATAATTTTTAGAAGACAAAAAATATATTTGAATAAAATTAAAATACATACACAAATTCATCTTTTATATAACAAATAAAAGGAAAGTCAAACGTTAACTCTGTTCTCGACCCCGTAATAGTTATGTAATACAAACAGAGAAATTTTCAAAATTTGTTGATTACATAATATAATATTTAATTAATTGTAATTTAAATTTGTAATATCTCACGTAATTAATTATATTTTAAAAAATTTTATTAACACTTTCATGAACAGTGTCTACATATGCAGTAATTTTAATGATTTTTGTTTGGACATATCTGCCGAAGAAGACTTTTGAAATTGTATTGGTATTATCACGATATTATATAAATTATATAATATAATACATATTTCCTTATTTTGAGTGCCTCTAAAAATAACAAGACTTCTCTATAAATAAAAAGTAGAGATCAGTTTTCCATGTTTGAATGTGTAGCGAAATATCTTTTTCGAACATGACTGTCCGAAATTTTAAATGTGCGAATACCTTGTACTACATTATATTTAAAAAAGTTCCATTCCATAAATAGGAAGACATTTTACAATCAGAAGTTTTTCCTCAACTTGTTTTATTTACTTGTTGTAACTTTCGTCAGAAAATGTTAACAGACAGTAAACATTGTGGCTTCGTAACGATCTTCCTAAGGTTTAAATTTCACATCTAAATTATGGGATAAATAAAAGAAAGTAAAAACATCTTCACTCTTACCGAAGTAATTCAATCTATTTTTTTGAGTAAACATCTATTGAAATTATTCAGTCGAAAACTGCTTCAGGAAAATTTCCATAATTAATAATTACTACCGCTACTTAAAATGAAAGAAGTCGCTAAATGTACGAATGGGGCGCTTAAAACACTGCAGTTCACTTACGCAATTCCTCAATTGGATTTTTTTGACTTTTATTGCTGCCGTCTCTCATTCGTATTTCCTAATAAAAGAAATATAATATTTTTCTGTAACTCTCGTTTTCCTTCAGCAATGTGCCATGAACTCTAATTGAATATTTGCCACTAAACTTAATGATATATGCAAATATATTAAGGCTCAGAAATTCGAGGAAAAGGTTAAAAAAATTCATAAAAATACAATAATAAAATAAAAAAATCATCTATTATAAATAAAAAGAATTGTATAACGGTGAGATAAATTATTATTATTTATATTATGACTTTATATTATAAATTAATATTTTTATTAACAATATTGTTAGACTCGATATGAAAAGTTTGAGCCACTAAAATTTTATAACAAATTTTAACTAAGAAATTTTAAATCAGAAATTTTAACACTTTCAATGATTCAAATATTTGGTTCCAGCAATTCTTTGGGATTGATTCCGGGTCAGGATAGTTGTAATTATCAAAAAAATGATAAATCTGTGTGATTTTTATAAGAAAAACTAATTCACCAAAGAAGAAAAATATATTTTAGGATATACGAGATAGCATAATTTGTATTTGACTAACCTTTTTAGTCATTCCTTGTTCGCGTTTTGATTTCCTTTGACTCTTACTGGAGCCCAAATTTGTAATTATATTATAGTATTAAGTAATTAAAAGTAAGATTAAATAAAGTAACTAAAGCAATTAAATTAAAATATTAAATAAATACATTAATTAAATTTAAGTAAGTAACTTAAATAAATAAGTAACTTAAATAAATAATTAAAATATTAATCAAAAAAGAAAAAAACAATATATATAGATACAGGGTATGCCTTCGCTAATTTTGATGTTGAATTGAAGTTTAGGGTCTATATATTGTATATTGAGTAATACAATTTTTTTTAAAAATCTAGCATATATAACAAATTGCATAACAAAGTTTTTCAAAAAAATTGGAAAAAGAAGTTAAATAATGACTCATTTTATAGACTACTCAATTTTAAACAACTTTTTTGATATAAATTTATGCCCTAAAATGAACAGTAATAAAGTTATTCAATAAAAAACAATATTTATCAATATAAAAGATTTTCAAAGTGAGATCCTTCTGAAACAATTACATTTCTTAATCGTTGCTCAAAGTTGTTTATAACCCTTTTTAACATTTCAGGAGTGATCTCTCGAATCCTGGCTTCAATTCGATTTTTTAAATCTTCCAAATTAGTCACTGGAGTTCTATAAATACAATCCTTTATGAATACCCAAAGAAAATAATCGCATGGATTCAAATCAGATGAATAAGGAGGCCAACATATTCCTTTACCAGTAAATTTCTCTGAATCTAATCAAATTATTCGACCGTCGAAATGTTCTGAAAGATAATTGAATACTTCGCAGGTTCTATGCGGTCTAGCACCATCTTGCATGAAATAAAAGTCATTTATTTTTCCCAAACCATACAAAGAAGGTACCACTTGTTCTTGAAGAATGTTTAAATAAACCGTTGATTTAATATATTCAGAAAAGATAACCGGTTCAATAATCATTTCTGAAGATATACCACACCAGACAGTTAATTTTTCCGGATGCAAGGGTTTACTAATGGAATAATGTTGATTTTCTGATCCCAAAATTCTACAATTTTGCTTATTAACGTATCCTTCCATTTGAAAGTGCACTTCATCTGAAAACAAAATCTTTCCGAAATCAATATCGTTATTTTCTGCCATTGTCAACATTTGATTTGCAAATTCCAAATGTCTTTCACCAGAAAGTTGATTTATGGGTTGATTGGTTTGAATCTTGTATGGAAATAACGACAATTCTTTCTTGATAATTCTTAGTACCGATGATTTGCTGATGTCCAGATGCTTGCTTGCCCTTCTAATCGATATTTAAGGGCTTTGCTTGATCAATTCCTAAAACTAAAACACACTCTTAATAAACAATATGGATTCTAGTGATCAAAATCTAATTACAAATTGATCGATTTATTGTTTTAATTTATTGTTTTAATCGATGAAATTAATTTAAATATTGATAAATCAAAATTTTTAAAACTTATAATTTATTGAAAAACTTTGTTACTGTTCATTTTAGGGCATATGTTTACTTCAAAACAGTTGTTTAAAATTGAATAATTTATAAAATGAGTCATTATTTAACTTTTTTTTCATTTTTTTTGAAAAACTTTGTTACGTAATTTGTTATATATGCTAGATTTAAAAAAAATTATTAGTTAATATACAATAATATAGACCATAAACTTCAATTTAACATCAAAATTAGCGAGGGTTTTACCTTGTGGGACGCCCTGTTTATGAATTCATTGAATGAGTTTTCTTTGATAATTGCCGTTCGTCGTTTGAGATATTTTTTTAATTGATTTGCTGAATATTAATCACCAAATAATGATGTAATAAAGAAATATCGATAATGGTGCATGTGTTTTTGTGTCTGAATTTGAATATGTGTATCTAATTGTAAAATTACTCGAAATTGGAAGTTCGAAAGATGTTATGCACCGATCGGAAGCTAACTCGATTGCATTCCAAACATTGAGGGAAGCATTAATATTGGCACCGATATTGTGTTATATAGATTTTGATAAAAATATTTTATACTCAGACGTGTCTTTAGAGGCCATAAGGGTAATAATTTCACAGAAAAATTCCAAAGGGAAAGAGGAAGTTATTACATATGGATCGAAGTAAATCTCAAAACATGAGATTGGATACGCAACACCAGGAAAGAATTATTAGCGATCTTTCATTTTACATAGCATTTTAAGCATTGCTTGTATGAAACCTGATTCACGTGTAGGACAGACCATAAAGCCATCGAATTCATGATGATGACGAAAAAGCTGACTACTTATTAATCATCGAACAAAATGAATTGAACTGAAACGTTCACAATGACCATCAGAATGCAAAACTAAATGAAGATCAAAAGCCTTACAAATGTCCCATATGCTTAAAGAGTTACTCAACTTTAGCATTGCTGACCCAGACATCACCGAAACGATCAAAAAACAATAAAATTATTAAGAAAAGTAACCTCAATCCAGTAGAATCCTTTTTTTGTCTTCCTGGACCTTATTTTAGCTCAAAACGTGTTCGTTATAAGCCCACAAATTCTTTAGTAATCTGCTGTACTCTCTGAAGGCTGATGACATTCTCTACTCCCCTACTTTCAACAAGAAAGTAAGTTAAATAATATTAACCAAATCGACTTTATTTATTTAAATTTAAATCTAATAATTTAAAGTTTTGCTAATGATCTACTTTAGAAAATTTACCTAAGAAGGGTCTACCTATGAAATTTTAATAATCATTCAGATATTTTCTTACTGACGAAAATACATTTTTTTTGCTTGCCCCAATATGTATATAGTGTATCTCAGTTGTATTATCAGTTGTTTTATCTACTAAAATATTTTTTGTAGCATTTTAAAATATTTTTTTGTTATTTTTAAATGTTTTCTTTTGTGAAAACATTTTTAAAATTATTAATTCAGTATGAAATGTTTTTAAATTTTGAAAATGTTTTACTTGAAGTAGTAATTTTCTATCATTCTCCTTTTCTTTTTTATTTTTAATATAATATATAATATATTATAATATAATAAAATCACAAACTGTTATAATCAAAAATTTCAGCTACCATTTTGAAATTATATAATTCGTGTATTATTAAAATATGATCCGAGGAATTGTGGCCGTTTTACTTGATATCTAAATGTATAATCCTATCTAATATTTGGTCTGAATTATTGTACTTTATTCGTCTATAGACAGATTTTATATTTAATATATAAATTTATTTATACAGCAATTTAAATATTCTTGCTAATAAAATATTTATAACATGGGAATTCTGATGCGTGAGTACATTTTTTCCTCCGATGGAATAAATCGATACTCATCTTTCGACGACTAGAATACTTCACATGACGACCACTCGACCTTCATCCATTAACAGCTATCCCCCCCTCATCTTGCGAGTCATTTAGATATATTTTAGAAGATAAATTAAAATTTAATCACATAAATGGTTTATAAATAAGTAGACAAACATCCTAAAAATCCCTTCCGAAGATTAATCATTCATGGGTACAGGAATTAATAATCTAAACCGTCACCGCAATGGATAGTCACAACCGTCACAGTGACTGTAGAAGCACTGTGCTGGATTGAGCGGCACATTAATAATCAATGAATAATCTTTCAATCAAATAATTCTCCTTCAGACATATTTTACGGTAATATATTGTTGGACGATTTGCCCACAAATTCTTCCTAATCCGACGTATAATGCGCTCTTACCTCTATATTGTTTTAACCTTTTTTTCTGTGGCAAAAATAGTCATTAGTTGTACTTATTACGATACCAAAATAATTAAAAATAAATGACATGTTTAATTGTTCATACCAAATTTAAATATTAAATTGAGATATTATATTTCTTATTTCTAAAAAACTGTATGAAAAATAATAATAATAATAATTATTATTACTTTTAAAAATATTAAAATTAAAATTTAAATTGATTTATTTTTTAAAAAAAATATTTAAGAACATATAAAATAATTTAATTTTATATTTTTTTCAAAAAAACATTACAAATAAAATCTTTAAATTTTGTATCAAAATCATAAAATATGGAATTAAGATTTATGTAAAATAATCAGTATTTTTTTATTTTTGTCGACTTTTGTTCGTCAAATAAGAACGTTTCAGTATTTTTAAACTTTCCAGCAGTAAACATAAACATATAAACATATTTATCGTCCACGATATAATTCTTAATATTCATATTAAATTTTATATCAGAAATATTATTTTTATTTATATTTGGATTAAATTCATTGTTGTTTAATGTATCGACAGTTTCAATAATTTCATTTATATCAATTTTCTCTTGGCTTATACATTCCATTATTTTGATGTATCTTTTTATATTATCTCATAAATAATCATTTTCATTGTATGTAAACAATAATTACGATTATTTTCGGTTTACGACAAAAGATCACAATAAATCCCCGTGTGAGTTTTCATTTTTATATCGATAAAACAATCGATTTTATTTATTAACATTAATATTTATATATAAAGCCTTGGTCAAAAGTTTAGAATACTACATCAGGAATGCATTAATTTCACTTATAGCTAAGAATAAATCATTTAATCTAAGAATAGCACTCCAAATATTTCAAATGTTATAATTTCAAATGTTACTACATGCATTCAGTCAACGTATTATTCATTTCTCCGAGTATCGTAGTCATAATCTTAGTTGTGTGAAATGGGGAAGAAAAGTGCTCTTTTGCCAACTGTTAGTGGTCAAATTTTCATTTTACATCAAGCAGGGCATTCCCAAATGCAGATTGCTTCACGTCTCCATATTTCTCAATCAGTGGTTAGCAAGGCTCTCATACGACTTCGTGACATGGGTAGTTTTCTCATCTGACCAAGATGTGGACGTCCTCGAGTAACAACCAGGCGTGATAATGCGACTATTCGTCGGGCTCCCATTGCTTATCCGCAATCCTCTGCCTCTGATATTGCTTCAGACTTGCCTGTGAAAAGTCCAATGAGTCTAAGAACAATTCGACGACGACTTTCTAATGAATTGTATATAATCAATTTTGTAAATATATAAATATATGAGTGACTGTAGGTCACAACACTTTTACTAGAAGTTACCCTATATTATTACTTTTAAAATTTAATAACCAAAGTCATCCATTTAAAAATATATTTTACGACAATATATTTCGACGGATCTACCGTCATCTTCAGGTCACTAATTAATAATAAATTCACTTGTATATAAATACTAAAATAGTGATTATGTAATCGATTGCATGAAATCATGCTAATCAAAAATTCTCAATAAGCTGGTTGAGGCTGCCGATTGAACATTGATTTTAGGGCAACGTGACCTTATTAACAATGCTTCACACGACACTCTCCCAATAACTGTCAAAATGCTTACACAGAATTTTGAAATTATCAAAATTAACATC
>MQRK01215397.1:13880-24422 GCA_001938485.1 Girardia tigrina
GGAAGACAACGACCAAGAGCGATAAATTAAACCTTTAATCATGTTTCTTTTATACTTCAGTTCACAAAAACTATCTGGTGAAGTATATAAACCTGTATCAGTTTGCTTCCTATAAATTCAAAATTCTGTGTAAGCATTTTGACAGTTATTGGGAGAGAGTGTCGTATGAAGCATTTTTAATTAGGTCACGTTGCCCTAAAATCAATGTTCAAGCGGCAGTCTCAACCAGCTTATTGAGAATTTTTGATTAGCATGATTTCATGCAACCGATTACATAATCATCATTTTTGTATTTATATACAGGTGAATGGATTATTAATTAGTGACCTGAAGATGACGGTAGATCCGTCGAAATATATTGTCGTAAAATATATTTTTAAATGGATGACTTTGGTTATTAAAAGAAGATTTTCATCCGGACTTCGTTTTAAAATTTAAATTTGATTATTTTAGATTATTAGATTTTGATTAATTTTAAAAGTGTATATTCCGTTCGAATGATCAGTTTAACTGATAAGATCACAAATAAAATAGAACACCAATTTTCCTACTGGGTTGAAAAATCACAATTCCAATTTAGCACACTGAAATAAACACACCACATCCATAAAAATTTAAAATATTTGTTAGGAATTAAAAATGCTATGAAAAGTTTTGAAAGAAGGTTATATTAAATATTTACAAATTAAAATTTTTATACAATTAAATATGTAACGTTTGAAAAAATAAAATTACTAAAATTAAGAAGATCAATTAAATTGCTAATAATAAAAATGTTTTGAGAGTTTTTAATATAATATAAAAAGTAAAATGTATAATTTTTATGTGGAACGATTTAAAAAAAATTAATAAAATTAAAATAAACGATTAAATATTTTAAAAGGTTATCATAATTTAAAATTGATTTATAAAAGTAATGAAAAAATCAAATATGAATATTTATAAGTATTTTTATTTATATCTGTTTAAGATTTATAAAACAAACTGTTTCTCAAAAAAATAATAAGTTTGTTTAAATATTAGATTTAAACATTTTTTGTGGTATAATAAAAGTTTTGATGTCAGAAATATCTCATAGTAATAATTTCGACGATGTTCCTAAAACCTCTAATAATATTCATCAAAATTTAAAAACTTGAGATTTAAAAACTACAAAGCAAGAAATGAACAATCTTTTACAGAAATGTTCTCACGAGAAGAAAAGATCCTTAAGTTGCTCATTAGGGTGGAGCGAAGTCAAAATTGAAAATTTTTATATTCGAATGTTGATCATGGGTAGACCTAAAAAGCTAGACATTGGTGAAGTACTTGCATAGTAAAAATTTCGTTGATCTCTCTTGGCATCATAAGATGACTCCAGGACCCTGAAGTTAATGAGGAAAAGACTATTTTAGTATATTGAAGCAAATTTCAGTATGAAATTTTCATTTCAAAATAAAAATTATTCTAAAAAAATATAAAATTGAAAAAAATAAATGTTATAGATGTTTTAAGTGTTTGAAGAAATTAGCTTTTGTATTAAAATGGGGTAAATTTTGGTGGGATTCCAGTGAAGATAGCGATGTATCCATCTCTTGCTTCTAGGCCCCATATTGACCTGGAAGCTTCGGTAACCGTTTTCAGATATCGTTCCACAACTTGGTTGTGATATGGAAGAGCTCATGTTATATTATTATAAATTTTATAAAAAATAAAATTAAAAACAACTCTCTGTTTAAATATAGTTTTAATAAGTAATGTGATATAAACATTATAATATTAATTCTTTTTATTTAATAATATTTAAATATTATATCTTGAAACTGATCTTAGATTCAAAGAACCAAATTCAAGATATTTAGAAGATTATAGGTAAAAATAGAGGGGTAAAATAAAAAAATGATTAGAATTAAAATTGTGAGAAACAATTATCTATTATTAATTAATTAATTATTGTGGCATATAGCTGGTTTTGAGGTATCAAATAATTAATAATGAAATAATTAATAATAAAATAATTAATAATAATTGTTTTTTTTACAGTTTTTCTTGTAATATTTAAAGAACATAAGTTAAATAAATAACTGAAACATTTTTCAAAAGATATTTGAGGGGAAAATAAATCGATTCCCGGTTATTTATTTATGACTTCAATTAAAAGCAAGTTTCATTTGAGTAAGAGCGACAACCTCCCTTTCAGTTTTATGAAAGAGACTTCCAAATTTCCGTTTCCAAGTAATTTTGGATTGTCAGACAATTGAACGAATTGCCAAGCATTGTATTTAATATGACTGTTTCAACCAGAACTTTGATTTATAATTTTACATAAAATTTAAATTATTTTAAAAATATTCATAAGTCAGAAAAAATATAAAATCATTTCGGTAAGCATACTCTTTGAATTCAATAAATATATGTTAAAAACATTTTATTCTGCCTTATAAAACATTTTAATGATACATCTTATTTGTGGTAATAATGCTTCATCTTAAGAGCTACTTAGACAACGGAAAAGGAAGATACATTCAAAAAAATTAAAAGCAGTTTGAGAATATTATTTTAAACTAAAGAAATAAAAACTAATGAAAACTTTAAAACGATTTATAATTATTTTAGTTATTAACACTAAAGTAGTGTGGTACCGGCAACCATACCGAGTTGCGGAGTCAGCACCTCTTAAATGTGCCGGGACTTGGGGCCCGGAAAGACCGCCGTGTCGGTTTGACGGTTTACGTATGCCGATCGGGTCCAGTGACCATTGGTCGGCACGTCATCGGATGTCGGTCTCGCGAACGGCTCGAGACAGTTCCGAGTTGTGTTTCATTCTCCATTTGGCGATCGGTTCCGTCTCGGTTGGTGTTCGGTTCGATCAGTCGATCGATTCGTGTTCGATCTGTATATCGATACCTCGAGCGATGTGTCGGTCGGTCTGAATCGGACGGTTGCATTTGTGGATCGATTGAACGAATCAAAAAATTATCGATAAAGAATAAAAAATGACAATTACGTTGAGAAGCATTGTATTTGACAATTCATAACATTCATAACAATTCATAACAGGAAATTTCTAAACAGCCTTTGGTGCATTATTTGTTATAAGGGATGCTAGTCAGTATTAAGACGGAAGATAAATATGGTGGTTGTAACATAGTTTTAAATCTACTTGGTGCGTTCAATAAGTACCCGTCCTAAGGTAAAAAATGTAATAACATATTTTAGTTTTTTTCTGTAATTAAATAAATTAATATATGTTTTAATTTTAGTAATTGTTTTATTTTATGGAACGCATTAAACTTTTATTGCGACATTGTGAATTTTCGCCAGACTTCGAATATCGCAGCGTTATGAAATTATTTGTGTTGTAGAAGAAGAACTGCAGTGTCATCTACGATTTTTTTTGCTGTCTACTTACATACATGACTCCACATCTCTGGCAACTGTTAAATATTGAATCAAAGAGTTTAACGAAAAATCAGGTCAGCTATCAGAAAACTGTGCTTCATATTCGTATCCCGCTTCTTGCCTGGTGAAATGATGCAAAGCTGCTTAGAGAGCAGTCAGAACAACTTGAACCTGTGAGACCAGCATGGTGAGATTGGCCTGGAAAATCTAATTAATTTAATTTATATAATTAATTATTAATTTTTATATTTAGATGAATGGTTCACCAAGCACGAAGCAAAGCATTACTTTTATTGCACTAGAAAGCATACATTAAGTTTCATAAAGATTTTGATTTAATTCTGCGGTGTTCAAAGTGAATTTTTTTCTCTTACCAATTCTTTCAAAGTGATGTATGATAATATTGAGCTTTAAAGTTACCTTCTCATATATTTATTTAAAAGTTTAATATAATGAAATTTATATTTAAATAACATTTTTCCAATTGATTAAATATTTTATAAATCAATTAAAATATAATTATTTTAGAGTTCTTATAATATAATGGTGTTTAAATAATTTAAACTCAATTCTGAGGTTTTCAAAAGGAACGTAAAGATTATTAATTTTAATAATCTTTTTTGAAATATTGTTCAAATAATCATTATTAAAAAGACAGCAATAAAAATTAATTAGAATGACTCTAAATAGTGAAAGATGTTCCAAGAGTTGTGATGACTCTAATTGTGATGGTAATAAATGTTTTCATAATAATGGTGTCAGTGCTCTTAACAATTTTTTTATCGAAAAAATGGATGCAATAGTAGAAAACTCATAAATTTAACCAATCAGATTGCGGTATTTCCAAACTGTTGAAAAGTTACACTTTTATACTTTTGGATACAGCAGAATAGAACTAAACACAATTTTTGAAGACGCTAATACGAATTTGCCTTTTGCTTATCACTTAACATATTTATTCTTGATAATATTTGATAGTACACAAGAAAAGGTATTGTATTATAATTAAAGAAATAGTATCTTAACTTTTATTTAGTCAACATTTTAGCCATTATATGTATGGGGAAAGATTTAACTGAGAACAGATCATACAACCATCACGTTTATGTTGCACATCAATTAACCCTTATCAACTCTGTTCCAGACATGGATAAATCATTTGATCATTTTGGACAAAATAAATCAAATTGTATACGCTCGCAATTCGACTTGATTTATTTTACTTTAAATAACAAGTGACTCACAAATTTCTTCAAATAAAAGCATAACACAATCAAATCGTTTTATTTGACAAAATTAATTTTTTCAACAATAAAGATTTTTTATTGTTTACAAAAAGTAATAACTGAATCAAATATGCTACACTGCAAAGAATTGTCTTTCTTTCCTCTCACAACCTCTTTCAGAAGTTTTTCAGTTTCTAAATAAACTTAGTTTCTTCTTTAAAATTATTCCGGCTTTTATTACTTATTTGAGGTGTGGTAAGATTTGGGCTCATATGTTTTTTTCTTTCGTCTTTAATTTATTTTTTATCTTTCCTTTCTTCTAAACTATTCATCATAAACAATGGAAACTACTAAAAATCATCTTTATCATTAAAAATATAACTTTTATGCGTTAAATATAAATGAAGAACAATGTTGATTTTAAAATATGTTTCAAAAAATCTAAATTTTATAAAATCTCAAATAAAAAATTAGTTGCAAAAGACTTTTTAAGAAAATAATTATTGGGTTCGTGGTCAAGAATAATATTTATTTATTTATTTTAAATATTTATTTCTATTACAATTGTATATTTCCAAACAAATTTATATATTTTTTGATTTGTCGGTGCCCCTTGACGATACCGCGGAGATGGACCAAGGAGTGATTCTAAAGGTGATTCTTGACTTTCGGTTAAGTAATAAAAATGATGTTGGGATATTTCTGTGTCCCTTTACTCATTGTACGAAACGTGTTTACACAGGCAAAGCTCCACAGAATCATGGTACGAGCGATCATGACTGGTCCTTTCTGACTGGGAAACCGAAGCGTGCCCGTGCACTGAAAGCTCCGCACTCTTGCATCTAAAGCCGTGCGAGAAAGTCAGTAGGCTCTGATTTGTCTATTTCTGGTTTCTACATGATACAGAGTCTATGACTCACTACCCTGTACGCCAATGCTGGTACTGTAGTCGCTACAATACTCAGTTATCCGTCCAGTCGAGGAGGCTTATATGAAAAACAATACTTTAAGAATTACTTTTAAATATTCAAAACTTTTAAGAGTGCGCCAATCCTGATAATAATATCACAAAATATTTGATAAAATTGACCAGAGAACATGTCAGACTTTAATTATAAATATTCATTTATAAATTTTAGTTTAATTATAAATATATATATATATATATTAATTATAAAAATTTTTAATGGTTATTTTATTATTTTTAAAAAGTCAACTGTGTTAAAAAAATAATTATTTACAAAAAAATTTAAATTTGCAACATTTTCAAATAGCTTTAATATTTAAAAAAATTATCTGTTTAAAAATTATATATTATTAAATAAAATTTCTTTAATAAATTTTTTAAACTTACTTTCTTAAAATTAATTTGAGATATTTTTAATTATTATTCTTTTCAAGAAATTTTGATTTAATATATTTACTTATTTTAAATATTCACAAATTTTAAGAGTGCGCCAATCCTCACAATAATATCACAAAATATTAGATGAAATTGGCCAGAGACAAGTCATTTTAGAACCAAAGGTACAAAATATTGTTTCCAAGTACGGCAAATTATATCGGCATCTGATTTCGCAAGGTAGGGCTATCTCTTTTAGCTTAGGAAAACTACTGTGTTAAATTAACGAATTTATATACAAATATAATGTTGAAAAACAAATCTTTTAAATATAAATGCATAAAAAACTTTATTTTATTAAAAAAATCTTTTCTTGACAAACCATAATTCAAAATCATAAGTTCTTTTAAAATGTCACTTGGATACAATATTCTAATAATATAATAATATAATACTATAAAATAAAAATATATTATAATGAGGATATGTTTTTAGAAATTTAAATCATACTGTAAAGTTTATTAATAACAAATCAAGTCAATTATTATTAATTATCATTTATTAATAGTTTACTTTTGGGATAATTAGTAAATAGTTCGTGTTGTAATAATGTTTCTGTCGACGATCTTTTCTCCGGATTTAGAACTAATACTTGTTTCAGGAAGCTTCTTGGATCTTTTTCTTTAAAATTCTCATTTAAAAATTTATCAAACTTCTCATCATTTCGATTATCTTCTGATGATATCACTTTCCTTATCGCCTCTACAGAAATTTTGATTTCAAACATTTTACAAATAAGTTGTATTTGGCTCACTTCGTTTTTTCCTTCGAACAAAACATGATGTAGAAACATTTCATAAAATATACAACCTACACTCCAAATGTCGATTGAATAAGAATATGTTTTTATGTTCAACAAAAGCTCTAGAGGTCTGTACCACAAAGTTACAACTTTTGGAGAGTAAGTGGGATTGTGCGATTTTATGATAGCTCTTGATAGACCAAAATCTGCTATTTTAATTATACCCATTTCTGTCATTAAAATATTTTGTGGTTTTAAATCTCGATGTAAATAACCCTTGTTATGCATATAATTGAGACCCTTCAACATTTGTTCTGTGATGGATATGATGACGGATAAAGTAAGATAATGAGTGTAATTGTAGATTATTTTATAAAGATCATATTTGCAATATTCTAATACAAGGTAAAAATTGTTTTGACAAGCTGCACGTGTGACAGTTTGTTTGAAACAAACTTCTTTCAAACAAACAATATTTTCATGCTTCAAAGACTTCAAGGTTGACATTTCTCTAATTGAAGAAATATGAATTCCGTATTTATTCGAATCACAAGTTAACTTTTTTACAGCAACAATTTTGTCTGAAGAATCTTCTTGAGCAAGAAATACATTTCCATATGCTCCACTTCCGATATATTGAAGGGTTTTATATTTGTCGATAGACGGATAAATGAACGATTTTGTTTCGGTGGAAGATGTTTTGAAAAGATTTTCTGTTTTATTTATAACATCGGAAAATAATTTTGAATATAATTCATCAGACATTTTAGTTTTCAAATTATTAATTCTCGATAAAAGAAAAGTAAATAATTCAATAAATGGTAAAAATAAATAAAATAAAAATATTTATCCGTAAAATGATTGGTTCAATATAATAAAAATAAACTGAAATATCAAATTTGATATAAAGTATATTTATAAGTATTTTCTTTCAATTATTAATAATTATTTTATTTAAGTCATACTGAATCGTTGACAAATAATAATTTTCATGGAAAAATTAAGGGAGGTAAATGTGATGAAGTTATATATATAAACGTATGAGGGGGATCCCAAAGGTTCATGAAAAAAGTCAAATCACTGTGGCTGGATTTGTATGTGTTACAACTACCTGCAGCCTGGTTTGTGTATTTTTGTAGATGTCAAAAAATTATAAAAAAGATAGACGTAATTGGCTTACTATATGTATGAATGTTAGACAATTACCTCCTATATTCTGCGTTCAAGAAGCCACTACGCGGACACTACTTCCACGATGACGCTGAAATAAGGTATTGTATTGTAATCGTAATACAATGACGCTGAAATGAATTTTAATCGTTAGAAAATGAGAAAATGGGTTTATATGGGCTTATATATAAATAATGTTAACTCTATAAAAAATAACAAAAATCGTCAAATGTTACCCTCGGATAACATTGAAATAACCAGATTTCATTAGAAATAAAACGGGTAACAATACAAATATTATAATTATTAATTTTAGTGAATGTATAATAAGAAGAATTTATGAAGTATAGAATAGAAGAAACTTCAGGAATAAAATAATAGAAATGAATTTATTTTATTCTCCTGAATCAATATGTTTACATGGTCGAATAATTATTCTTAATTGTACCCATAACGGTATTTCTAATCCAAAGAAAAAAAACGATATATTAAATTTCGATTGTAGTAAATCTAATTTTAAATTTTATTTTTTTAAACAAATTTTTCATGAACTATACAATCATGTGCTGTTTTGATTTTTCTTTTCCAACACGATGGAGGCGCTTTTAATTGCATAATGAAAAAAGACATGAAATATGGAGAATAATTTATTTCCATAGAAGTTGTAACTCCCTTAGAACACAAAGGTTCTTTCATACGGTGACACATGCTTTCAGTTACACCAGAATAAAGTTAAGTATGGCAGAGGAGGAAAACCATATTTCCTGACATGTTTCATAAAATGCCTCCTTGGCAACATTTCATTTTCGAACCTCACGTTTCAACAGGTTCTAAGTTGTCTGCCGGATTTATGTCTGGGCTGTTTCCATTTGTTCTAATTTGAAAATCACTTTTGGTGATAATGAGTGGGATGACTTATTTAAGATTTCCTTCCGATGAATTTATTATGATGAGGTAATTAAAACAGTAAAAATTCAAAATTATCGACAAATTAGATGGTTGTTGATCTGAATAAGTTTAAACTCTAAACTTAATGATGTGCGGACTCATAAAATAATATTGTATATCAAAAACAAATGTCCAGAGAAAAATATAATTAGTCAAATCGATTCTGCAGCATAGGCGATTCTAAAATCGAATCGAATAAAACTAAGTTCAATTTTGTTTTAAATTATATTTTGTGCCACACATGACTAACCCTTGTGGGGAAATTATTGTAATGAAAGAAATATAAAGGATTTATTTTGAATTAAAGCTGGTGATGTTACATTACAAAACAATTTGACCACATCACATGCAAACGAACGATATACGTCTGTGAGAACTGAAAATCAATTAATTGAATTTCACTAATTGAAATAAGACATTCCATCATTTCTGAAGTCAGTAAATCAATTGGGTTTTCAATTTTAGCTAATGAAACGGGTGATACTGCAGGGATAGAACAGTTTCCACGTGGAGTACGATCTGTAAATGAAACTGAAAACATTGGTGAAGAACTTGTTGGCGTTGTGAAGCTTTCCGAAACGAATACTAAAAGCATCAGTTCTGCAATTCTAAACAAGTGTGTGGAATATGGTTTGGATATGAGTAAACTGATTGCACAAGGACACGATGGTTTTACAACTATGTAGGAAAGAAAGCTGGTGCTCAGGTACAAATAATTAGATATCCAAATACTACTTATGTACATTGTGCTTCTCACAGATTAAATCAGTAGTTAATGATTTGAACATTTTCACAGAACTCCATCTAACAATTGGTGTCATAGAATCGATAATAAAATATTTTAGAGAGTTCAAAACGTACAACTACTGTTCCTACAATTCCTCTTCTTTCAGAAACCAGATGAACATCAAAATATCAAAGTATTTGCATTTTCTCAAAAACTTTTGTGCATAATTTTAATAAACTAGAGGAAATGTCAATGAATTGGACAGGTTCAACAAGCCAAGAAGCTCATCAGTTATTAAGGCGACTAGTAATGGAATGTTTATCGTTTGTTTAAAAATAATGGCCAATTATTCAGACTGTACAATTAGATTTACAAGCCGCCCATCAAAACGTTCAGGATTTAATTTATTCATTTTTATTGCATCGAGAAAACTCTATCAAAAAGTTTCAAGAGATATTTAAAGAATCACTCGATTTTACTGCAAAATTATTCATTAATATTGAAATACCCAGGTGTTGTTCTAAACAAACATATAAAGGTAATTGTACTAGTAACACTCCTGAAGTATACTCACGACAATCAATATTTATGCCATATTTGGATTCTTTAGTATCTTCTTTAACGTCAAGATTTTCTACAGATAACCAAACCATAGTTTCAATTTTTAAATTTAATGCAAAATGTATTATAAAATTAGATAAAACGACATTAACACATTCACAATCAAACACACATTCACATTTACCAATTAGAAACCAAACGCACCCCATTGGCTCATTCAAATCACATTTCTTTCAATTAATTGAAGCAAATCAATACAAAGAAATTTTCAAAGTACTTGAACCGATCCCAACAACGAACAAACTGCTTCATCAATTCTTTTTGTTATTTAATTAATTAATATATATATATATATATATATATATATATATATATATATATATAT
>MQRK01215398.1:16451-28507 GCA_001938485.1 Girardia tigrina
TTTTTGAGAGGAGTCAACTGACTCATGCCTGTTGACAGGAGCAGTGTTGCTTTTCAGTAACGAGGTCAGAAATTCAAAAAGTCACGGACTTATTGACCCACCCTCGTATATATATATAAACATTCCAATTTGGAATTTCCAAACCAAATGGATAGTATATATTACTTAGTGTTTGAAATTATCAGGGCTTCGGAGTCGAAGTATAAGTCGGAGTCGTAAAACTCGACATCGAATGCGACTCCGACCATTTTTTTTAATTTCTTAACCGTAAACTTTTAAAAATTATTTTTAAATTCTCACGTTTTTTTAATCACGTTTTATTTATTAAATTTTTAAAATTTTTTTTTCAAAAAATAAAAATTGTATTTCAAAAATTAACAATTTTATTTCAATAATTAACAGTTGTATTTTAAAAAATATCTCCAGTTAGGCAGATGATTATAATTGCAAGAACTCCCAAAATTGATACAATTTTGAAAAGACGCGCATGTAAAGGTGCAATTATTGATCAAAGAAAACGATGGGGTATTACATATGCAATGGTACATCGATTACTCGAATTAAGAAGCTAATTTGTTTATATGGCAAAGTCGAAACTTGCATTAACAGAAGGCCAATGTTCAGAAATTTCGAATATAGAAATTGTGCTGCGTCATCCATACCATGTGACTTGTGAGGAATATGGGGTGTGTAATTGTTTTTTGTAGTGTTTGCATGTTTAAATGTTGTGTGTTGATTTTGGATTATGCCTCTCCTAATCAAATGGAGGATCAATATTTTAATTCTTATAATTTGAAACTAATTTATTTAAATTTAGATTTAATATTCAAATTTTTAATTTTTATTATTGCAACTTTAAAATAATTTTATTGATTTTATTTTTGTAAATTTTTAAATAATTAAAATCAAATTAATGTTTAAAAATGACGATAGAAATATTTTATTTAAGCCAATAAAATTTAAATTAAATATTTTTTAATAAAATACTTTGAGTATAATTTTATCAAGTATAATTTTCTCAAGGTGTTTGAAAAGCTATTTGAATTCTGGTTGTACATTAAATATTTTTATCGATAAATATCAATAGATCTTGTAACTCGTGACCGCGAAAATTTGTCGTCCAAGCTTCAGCGAACCATTGGAGAAGCAGAACCAGGATGGGAAAACACAGAGAAAGTTATTAGAACACTACTGGAAAAGTACCGGAAGGTCGAAAGGACACCTCTAAAGAGAAACGGGTTACACAATCACAATGTTAAACTAAGTCATCTCATAAACGAATGGAGTCACTACAGAAAGAAATGGATATTGCCCCATTTCGCATAAAATCTGCAGTGCTGTAGAGTAACACAAAATAAGGTAACCAGTTCCATTTGTAAATGGAAGCGAGAAAGATTGATTAATCTCAGTAACGAGATTGAAAAAAGTTTAAATGTTGGAAGCTTCAAGAAGAAAGGTGTAGCTTAACTAAAATTGCGTATGCTGGGGAATCCAGAAACAAAAATTCATAAGCTTTTTACGTCTGTGCCATCAGTCTCTAATAGTCAGATGGCAAGTCATTATCAAAAGCTCTTCGAAGCGCGCCCACTTATTAAGTGGTTGGATATGACTCGATTCCCTGAGGAAAGTGGTATCGATTTAGATTCACCGAACACAGAAGAGGTACGGTTTGCCATATCACAAATAAGTAATGGGAATGCACCCGGCTTAAATTGGTTGATTGCGGAGGTTTTCAAATAGTGCGGGCAACCCTTTATTAACAAACTGAAGCTCGATTTTGAGATAATTTGGAACGGAGATTATCATCAGTTCCGAAAGGCTTGGAGGAGTGCAAAAGGGGTAACACTCTTCAAGGGAAAGGGTGCAAGTTCCTATCCGAATAATTATAGAGGTATCTTCATCTTTGAAGTCACCGGCAAAGTTTTTGCACGAATAATTGGTAATATAATGACGTAGGTAATTTAAGAAAGGTTAGATGCTTGGCAGTTTGGTTTTCGACCGAAGAAAGGTACTATGCAAGCTATAAGTATACTTGGGCGGATACAGAAAGAAGGCCAATATAAGATCCAGAAGGTATTTGTGATATTGATAGATTTGGAAAACGCATTTTATAGTGTCCCACGTAAAGTGCTGTGAGCCTACCTGAAAAGATTCGGCTTAACCAACAAGATTCTCTACTTGATCATTGAATTCCATGAGAGCCTTTTTTGCGTCTGTGGGGGATTGTGGTGACTTGGTCTTTGATGAAGTTATCAAAACTGCGATACTGAAAGGATTCGGGAGGAATTACCCTGATCGACGAGCATGGTGATAAATTTCAAGTCAACAGACTTGCTAATGCGGATGATCTATGTATCATAGACTCTGATATAGATCGTGCCTCTAAAAACCTGGAAATACTTAGAAGCACATTTTCAGAATTTGGATTGACTATTAGTGCATTTAAGACGAAAGTCATGTGCCTAACTGATGATTCGGGGACTGGAAGTGATGTGTGGTGACAAAGTCATAGAATGGGTGAGCGAGTTCTGTTACCTCTGCAGTATATTGACCCCACATGGTAGCTGCAGTCGCGATATCGGTCAGTGGTTGCGTTGTGGAATGAGTAAGTTACGAGAATTTCAGCCTGCGATTCAAAGTAACCGAGTTCCTACAGCGCTGACTAATTGAATCAAATAGTTTTCTGGCAGTGTATTATGGGAGTGAGTGCCTGGCAACACCAGAAAAAAGAGGTAGCCAGGCTACAAGCTTTTCAAAATACCACATACTTCTCTTGATAGCATACGTAATACGAATATGTCAATTGGTTTGACAGAGGCGCATGTGGTTCTGGTGAAACGGCGCATTGTAATCTTTTAGTACAATAGACGAAAAGGTGTACGTGAGGTAAAAAGAGTATTAAACTCTGAAATGGCCTCATGAAATAAAAAACTCAGCGGCTGTAAAAAGCAGTTGATGAAAGAGCTAATCGCCTCTCGATATGTTCTGTTTATTTGGCGGCCAAGAATATCTGGTTGAATACCAGGAATGCTTAATTGAGAGAGGAATCATCGACACTGACGAGAAATTCAAACACCTGATCAAAGGAACTGTGTCTAAAAAACTGACTGAAGTGATTAAACAAGGAAAAAAGTATCCGAAAATGCTCTTGTGGCGTATCAAAAAAGTGCAATATCCTTCTTGTTTCAAAGTTTTAGCGGAACAGAAGGAACTAAGAAGACACACGACACTGCAGCGACAGAATGGTGACAAACCTTTTCAATGTCCCATGGAAAATTGTCACAAGACATATAAAACAGATGGATGGTTAAAGTGACATTTGTTACGGCCCATACAGATAAAGATCAAAAATGACCCCTTCACCCATTCGTTGCCCTACGCGCGCCAAAGATAGTTGGTGTGGGGGATAGTCAAACTCGACTATCCCCCGTTATTTGTAAGTTCGCGCCGAACCCCAAATAAGGTGAGGAGTCCTTCTCGATTCTTCGAAAAACCCTAAAAAACAAAAAGAAATTAAATCCATTTTAATTAATTCATTAAAAACCTTACCGAGATATTGTTTACCGAACGGATGTCGAACGATAAACAGTTCGACGACGGTTTTTCAACCTTTTGATTCCGCGGTAGTACATTGACGGCGGTTTCCGCTCCACCTGTGGTCGAGACTGCGGTTCGTAGTAATTTGCGACATCCGCTGCCAGAACAACATTTTTTTTATATAAAACTTGTGGATTTTGTGATGGCTCGACACAACTAAACACAAATAACCAAAATCAAAAATTTTATTTGATTACGATATCTTAATTGTACCAGCCAATTATCAAAAATTTTATTTCGATTACAATATCTTAATTGTACCAGCCAATTATCAAAAATTTTATTTCGATTACAATATCTTAATTGTACCAGCCAATTATCAAAAATTTTATTTCGATTACAATATTTTAATTTTCATTACATCTGAAGAAAATCCTACGGTATATTATTTTATTCGCGTTTTATATTATTATGCATATTTGTAATTTGAATAAAATTTTTTTATATATACTTGTTTGTTGGTAATTTTACATAATGGGGATGAAGGTAGAGGCCGGCGTAGGGGTACAACACGATCCGTTTCCGACTCCGAGGGATCAGGTGAGGTGATCCTCGGGCTCTGATACGCGATTGAGTTGCGCATGTGTAAATAGTAATGTGAATACTGAATAATTAGGGTTTTAATAAATTTTAAAATATTTAAATGATTAAATGCTTCATTATTACAGTTATTTTGTAATTTGTCATTAATCGAAATTGTACGGAAATAATTCTTATTTACAAGTTAACAATAAATTTGAAATATTTAAATAATTAAATACTTAATTATTACATTTATTTTGTAATCTATCAAAATGTCTACAAGTAATTCTTATTTACAAGATTGATTAAGATTTTCGGAATAATTAATGATTTCGTATTAGTTTTTATTTAAAAGATTAATTGAGATTTTAAAGAATAATCGATAAACAAATGGAAAAGCGGATTAAAATTATTACAGTTCTATGTTTGAAATATTTAATTTGCTAAAATAAATCTGTTAAATAAATTTATCAAATATGTCTAATTTGTTTATAGAAATTTTATAATTGAGATTTTCAAAGGAATAGTTAGGATAACCAAAGGTTCGATAAACATTTGTAACTAATTAGTCCGCCAGGAGCTCTTGACAAATCCGATTCTATTAAAATATTTATGTATTGAAAATATATATATTTAAATTTCATACCTAATTTGTTATAGAAGTTTCCAAACAATAATTATCAAATTTTCTAGTTCTGAAACGGATTAAATTACTTTATGCTCGATTAAATGACATCCGATAATTAATAATATGAAATAATCACCTTCACTGATTTATATTGATGAAGTATGGCAATCCATTATAAAGTTACATCGTAGAAGGAAATGAGCAGGATGAGCAATTTTAGAATGAAATTGATATTACTCTGCTACTATGCATTTCAATTGCAGAATATTTTGAAATTCATTTCGATTGATTACAAATGATATACTTTCAATCACAGGCCAAATTAAATATAATACCAAGGACGAAAGTTCCAAATTGGTATGTGTCGATGCAGCTCTTTCGATATCCCTTCTACAGTACAAGCAACCGTACTAAAACTGATTTGATGAATTATGATAGCGTTCAAACTTTCGAATCTAATACTGAATCGATAAATATTGTTCCAAAGGAGTTTTTGTCAAAGTTAATAAATTTTCTTTTCTTTTTAAATTGTTATCGATTAGAAAGACTAAAATTCCTTCTAGTAATTGATGGTTTCATTGAACGAAAAGAAAAGATTACTATTGTTATTTCATAGCAAATTAAAATAATTTAATTGTAAATTTATAAATCGATCTTGACTTATTAAAATCAAATAACGATTACCATTTTATTTTGTATACAGCAATGGTCAAATTATGTAAACGCTTCATAATCGAAATTTTAACTTGTAATTGGGAAAGATTTACTTGTCGAGAAATGAACCGTGTTTCGTACGGCCATGCGAGCAAAATTTGTGTCATAGAAATATCGTTACCGTTTTTCCTTATAAATCAATTTCGTTTTCTGACATTATACAAAAGGGGACATTATCAAACGTTTTATAATAGTTGTCGGTCTTTGCGCAAAAATATTAAAATAAATTTCATGTACTGTCTTGTTTGTCATTCTAGCTAAACAATGTTGTCAATAAATAATATTAAGTTCAACTCTACAGATATTTTGTACCTTAGTATCAAGTAAAAGGATTGAACATTTATGTAGAAGAACTCAAATTGTCCAACGTTGAACTCGTTGTTCTTCAAATAAACGTCATATATAATATTATAAACTTCGTATAATTGTATGAGTACAACTTAAACGGATAGAGGGTCTAGAGAGACGGTGTTGGCGGCCCATAGCATGCACAGGGGCACGTGGGCTGACCGTCACTTGTGGCTCTAGGGTGTCTTTGTTCGTTGTAGGGAAATAAATGAATTCGAAATAAGCGTAAATAGAGTTCACATCTACCCCTCCAGAAACTCAGCTACCTGTCGGGATGTCCTCGTTACTGGTTACGGACCCGAAGGCGCTCTAATGTCTGCACAATTCGTTGATGTTGGCAAAGGAGTGGCGTCTGCTTCCAGTTGAGATATAGTTAACTTAGTTTGATAGAGTTGCCGTTGAACTCTAAAGGAAAACGGATGGGGGCTCAAAGTCGCCAATAATGTTGTTTAAAGGGGAGCACGACACATTTATTGATCGATTACCGAACTCAAGGCAGTACCAGTGGTACAAGTGCTTCACAAAATAACGTAGAGGAAGGATGTGCAAATCTTCTAACCCGATCGCGATGCATGATGTGTCAGTGTCCCTCAACGGTACCGCATAGATGGACTCAAGAGTGATTCCAAGGGTGGTTCTCGACTTTTGATTAAGTAATACAAATGATGTGGGGATATTTCGGTGTCCCTTTACACATTGTACGAAACGTGTTTACACAGTCAAAGCTCTACAGAATCACGATACGAGGTATCATGACTGGTCCTTTCTGATTGGGAAACTGAAGCGTGCCCGTACACTGAAAGCTCGCATTCTTGCATCTAAAGCCAAGCGAGAAATTCAGTAGGCTCTGTATTGTCTATTTATGATTTATACCCAATACAAAGTCTGACTCACTATCCTGTACGCTGTGAGGAATATGGGATGTGTAATTGTTTTTTGTTGTGTTTGCATGTTTAAATTTTGTGTGTTGATTTGGAATTATGCCTCTCCTAATCAAATGGAGGATCAATATTTTAATTCTTATAATTTGAAACTAATTTATTTAAATTTAAATTTAATATTCAAATTTTTAATTTTTATTATTGCAACTTTTAAATAATTTTATTGATTTTATTTTTGTAAATTTTTAAATAATTAAAATCAAATTAATGTTTAAAAATGACTATAAAAATATTTTATCTTTAACCAATAAAATTTAAATTAAATATTTTTAAATAAAATAATCTTCTCAAGTATAGTTCAGACTATAATGAGAGATATTGAAAATTGAATGATGGGCTTAAATGAAAGCAATTCTATTGATCATCATAAAGATGATAAGAAATGTGAATTTAATAAGTGTTCTGTCAAATGTGTGAGTTCTCTTAACAACACCAATGCTGATAATGTAGTCTCTACAATAAATAGTTATCCGTTCAGTCGGGGGAAGCTTATATTATTTGAATTCTGGTTGTACATTTTAATATTTTGATTAATAAATATATTTTTGTCAATCAATTCCTTCAATTAATGGAAATTTTATTAAGATCACAACTAGATTAGATAATTGATTCACTTTTGATATTGGTTTCAAAGTCAGTAATTTCATTTAATTGAAGGTTAAGCCATTGAGAAATGGTTGGAAGAAGCACCTGATCTTTTTGGAGTCAGAGAATTACAGATTTAAAAGGTGTGTAGCAAGCGACCTCAGAATATTATACTTTATAAATAAAAACACTATATATATATATATATATATATATATATATATATGGGTCTACCCTAAAACATCGACAGGCCAAAATACCGACAAGCCAAAACACCAACAGTCAAAACATCGACAGAAAAGAAAGAAATAGAAATAAATGTTTTAATAATAATGAAAATTTAAAATAAAAGATTCGAAAAACATTTTAAATTCTCGAAAATTTTTCATATTGCTTATAAATTCTATCATTCCCTTCTTTTTTATATACTTGTTTTAATGTTATCTTGTCCGGTGTCTAGACTCATTTTGTAATTATAATCCACTTCCCATGGATTCGAGGAAAATTCTTCTAAAAACAATTCTTCGAAAACAATTCCTCGAAAAACAATTCTTCGAAAACCTCTTCATTTTTATTAATAAGTAAAATGGAAAGCCGTTAAAGTTTTTCAGGTTGTTCGATTAATTATTTGGTGATAGAAACTTTCCCGTAAATTAATCAAATCGTTTCTAATCAAAACGATATATGATATATTAATACTTGTCAAGATTCGAAAAAGATATCATTAAATAATGTTTAAAAATTAATAAAATAAGTACTAAATAAGATAATATATATATATGACAACTTTCAATTAAAGTTTTGACATAAACTATAAATATAAGCTGAGTATAAAGTATAAATTTTTGATTTTTGAATTTTCAAAATATGTTCAATAATCAATTTCTTTAAAAAAGATTTAACAAAAGCATTTTTCAATTAATTACTCTACTTCAAAAAATCACCTTTTAAATCAAAAAAATACGAACAAAGATTTTAAAGTAAAATTATATATTTCTTAGTGGCAATCAACTCAGAAAACGTTAGCTCTTTTCAAAAGAAACATTTTACCAATCACAAACATACATCATTATTTGATTTGACAAATTTCAAATAAAGTCTGACATAAAGTATAAATATCACCGTAAAGATTTTCGTAAAATAAAAAATAATTCAAAACAATTCATATTGGTCAACCAATTTTTTACTAACGCGACGGTTGGTGTGGGTAAGTGTTCGAAGTGAATGTTTTTTGTTATTCTTTAATTAATGTACCTTTATTAATGCTTTTATGTATTTTTAACAAATAAAGATTTTTGGTTTTTAATTTTCTACCAATCGTTGAACTCTCGTGGTCAAACATTACATCTATCACATCTATTACATCTCAGTACAAACGCTTGATCAATAATCATTCAGATTTATTAATATACCACAAATATATATTAATTTTCGATAAATATTTATTAATATTTATGTATCTAACTAGTCACAGAGACGTGGGCACGTTTTAAAATTTTCTAAACGTTTAAACGATCTTCGTTTAGCCTAATAAACGTTTAAAAAACGTTATACGAAGAGATTAGTTTGCGTTTTGAGGGAACTCACACAATATTTACAACATAAAATTAGGATTATCTTTCACTCAATCTAAATAAACTTTAATAACATATATGCATTTAAAACGTTTAATACGAATGTAAATTATTTTCAATTGGCATGAAAATTGCCCAGCAAAACGAAGCGCGAAGGAAATAGGAATATTACATAAAACATCGATCTATAGAAAGCTAGTGTGGTGAAGCTTTACAAGGGTATTTACTACCGCAATCTTTGGTGATAGTATTAATAATTTTTGTTTACCAAAAAATAAACAATCATAATATATTAAACATAAATTTGAGTATTTAACATAAATTAGTTCAGATAATAATATATATCAAGTATCTAACATAATCCCAAATCAACACTCAAATTAGCATTGAAACACAAAACATCATCAATTGTTTTTATTAACGAATTCGTCCTCCATAAATTTCTACGTTTTACTGGTGCAACCGGTTCCATCTTACTTTTCGCGCAATTGAAAAGGCATAACTCAGCTTGATTTAATAATTATACACTTATTAAATTTAACTGTTTAATAAATGGAATCACAATATTGTTTTATTATTATTTATTACCATTCAAAATTCTGTTTCTTGGAAAATAGTATCAAAGATTCAAATAATAAAAATAATTCAATCAACAAAAAGTTAAAATTCGCAGTATAATTTTATATATTATAACACGCTTTTACACGAATTATCAAAGGACGTGATAGTCAGCCTCTATGATATTGATGTTGTTGCCGCTGGTCACGATCGCACCGTTATTGATCTTTTGATCATCTTTATCTATTTCGACCGCATTTTCCAGCAAGATATTCATAAATGGATTGAATACACCCTCATGATTCCCATCACTTGACGATTCTCTTTCAATTTCACAAATTGCGATGAAGAAACTACAGAAAATATAAATAAATCTTACAGATTATTTTCTTGTCCATATATATACAAATACGAACAATTAATAAGAAAAAAATTATCGCTGTCAATCGTTGTTACTTTTTCAGTTCTGTTGAATGTACGCAATTCATTTTCTAACGTTTTTGCATTATTTATGTATGTATTATTTATTATATGTATTAATTATTTTATAACTATTATAATCATAAATAAAAAATCAATAAAAATATTTGGAGCGGAAAATTGTTCATTAGCCGAACATTTTGCCAAAATTTTGGGTAAAAATAAATTTTAATTAAATTAAATAAAAACTTAAAATAAAGTAAATTAAATAGATAATTAAATTAGATTAAATTAAAGAAAAATGATAATCATTAAAAAATATATATTAATTAAATAATGAAACCACCACTTTTGTGATGATACCTTTTTACCCAATGCAAATTGTTGACGTTTTTCTTTTTTTGCGACTTCACGTTCAACTACTATTCATCTCGGATCGCTTTCGCTCTACTTTGTCATATCAAGTCAGATCGATGTAAATGATGAACTCGTAGAAATTGCGATAAACAAAAAGAAATTGTTAGAACAAAGATTGATTAATGTTTTATATGATCATTTATTTGAATTTCTTTGTTTCATTTAAATGGATCAATTGCGTGATTTTGACTTACTAGACTACGCATTGTTTCCAAGAAATTAAGAATCATAAATAATCTACAAGATTCCGAAATAAGCTTTAATTTACGAAGACAAAAGAAATAAAGATGTATTTATTTTACAAAATCAAACTTCCAAACAAGACGAATATTTTGCTGGCCTTATCAAATAGAATCAACAATTAACAAACAACTACTTATTATTTTAATTACAGAGAAAATAATAAGCCAAATCCACAATCACAATCATCTTAATTTCAAGTTATATATTGACATTATCTGTAAAAGAAACTAATTGTATATGAACGTTAATCCCTCGACCAAAAAAAGAAATTCTTACTAAACAATGAACCAATTCACAGTTTTAATTGTTCATTTCTGTAGTGCAGTACTTACTGACACTGCATGTTTATTTTATTTGTGTAATCTTTGACTTTTGTGTTTGTTATTTTTGTTGTACAAGAAAAAGAAAACCAAGAAGAGATCAGTTTTTGAAATAAAGTGAAGGAAAGAGGAAAGACAAAGACGGAGCAGCGGTATCAAAAAAACTCCCTCCTATTATTTATCTTAATTTATATTACAATTAGTTAATTACTAATGACAATTCAAATTCAAAAAAAATCAATAAAAGAATTAATATACTTACTTACCAGAATTAATTATCTGTCGTTGTTAACTGAACATAATTAATACTGAATTCACTATAAAAAAATCGTATAACTTAGCAACATCAGCTATACAATTTTTAGATTCAAACGGATTATCCAGACAACGGAAATTCAATTAACATTTGTTACAATTTCTGACTTTTTGCTCATCCTTTGATCAAACGAACATATGCTCTAAATCCAGTTAATCATACACTTCAATCTAATTTCTTGATAACACTGACAAAGTAGGGAGAAAATGGGCATTCGGCCTACACCCCCCCCCAGGAAACCGTTACCATGGCAACGGTATCGGTTATCGTGGTTACCATGGCAACGGTCGCGATCGCCTTAGCAACGGTCGTGGTTACCATGGCAACGGTCGCGGTTACCATGGCAACGGTCGCGATCACCCTAGCAACGGTCGCTGTTACCATGGCAACGGTTTTTTTTAAATTTTTTTTTTGGGTGACGGTAACCAAGGTCATGGTTACCATAGTGACGGTAACCAAGGGACGTTTCTCATTAGCAACGGATACAGTGATCCAAGGCGGTTTTAACCATGGTAACGGTTCATGTCTCCATAGCAACCGTCACCCGTAACTAAAGACCGAAGAAAAAAGTGCTAATCGATCACTGCACAGTGTCCAAATGTGCTAATCGATATTTTAAAAGTGCTAATCGATAGTTCACATTGTGCCGCACATTTCTAATGTGCTAGCACAGTGCTTTTCAAGTTGCACATGTGCAAAGTGCAAAAATCTATACATTAAATTTTTTAAAAGTGCTAGTGTCATAAATCGATATCAATGTGCACTATCGATTAGCACATTCAAAATATCGATTAGCACATTTGGGCACTGTGCAGTGATCGATTAGCACTTTTTTTCTTTGGTTGCTGCCTAGGCTAAGGTTACAAAAATAGA
>MQRK01215409.1:5695-17975 GCA_001938485.1 Girardia tigrina
CTGTATGTGTTGGTGAAGACCTTTGTAAATTTGAATTGCGTAAACGAGATGGAATTCCGCTCATTAAAGTGTTCTTAAAAATGAAAGGCGATTATTACCGTCTCCTTTCAAAAATAATGCGGAGACACGGAATCCCGTCCAGTAGTAGCACTTTGTAAATATTCAGATTTAGAGATAAAATCTTCCTGTGGTAATGCTGATTTTCCTTTATTATTTGGAATCAAAATTGATAATGTTGGTGTTCGATTTAAAGATATTTTCTACTGGTTCTACTCGTTGCTCTCTCTGGTTCGCTTCGAATTGTTTTTTTAATTCGATTTCACCAATTTCTGATTATGTGTTTGATCGCAAATTATACCTCACTGTTTGTTCAATTTCTATTTTGTTGCATCTGTTATCATGTACTACGATATGATCACTATTTATATTTTGAACAAGCAACAAATTTGTAGGAATAACTCTCACTGCCTCATACGGTTCTTTATAGCAGTGTTCCGGAACATTTTTACACTCGCGGCTAATTTAAGAATTTCAGAAAATTCCCCGGCCCACCACAAACAAAAATATCAGACAAAATAAGGGATTTTATATAGTGCACATAATATAAATTCCATTTATTTATTTATTTATTTGGTCCGTGGCGTCCCGAACCACTCAATTTCGTGTAGTTTGGTTTGCCCAACATGGTTGATCTGTTCGCGCACCTTGCCGCCCAGAGTTGCTGCACCGGCACGTATGATAGTGAAAGCATTGATCTCCCGCATGACAGCTGGGACGCCGTTGCAGCTGTTCTCGATCTCCTCCGAACGCCCGAAAGTAATAGCACCCGACCATTTTGTGTTAGATCCATCACAGACTTCGTTTGAAGTAGTACGCATTTTTATAAAACTCTTAAAGTCAACATGCAGTGCAGAAAAATGAAGATGGAGTTAAATTCTTTATTTGTCAAATTTTGAACTTTTTTACAAGAGTTAAATCAGCGACATTTTTTTATTTACAAATTTATTTATTAGATTGAAATTTTTTATTAATTATTATTTTGAGCAATGTCAGAGCACCACAATATACATATTATAATTGGTTCTTAAATTATTTATGAGATATTTGCGCTTGTTTCAGGGAACACAAATGTTTTATATTTGACTCAATATTTGAAAGAGCAACCCGAAATTCTTCATCAAGACTTTTGAAACAGGAGCACTTTTCATTTTTAATTAAAACTGTGGTGGAGAAACTCAGTTCACATAAATATGTGGTGTAAAATGGCAGCAAGATTTCGCAGCAAAAGTTTCTAACTTTTTTTCTGGCATTACGATTTCGTTAGAATATTTTTTATTAGCTAGTTTATTTTTTTCCGACTTTTTGTCGTTTCCAAACCGTCATCATCGGACTCCGTTCCCGAGTTATATTCATATTTAATTTTTTCAAAACAAATAAATTTCTAATTTCAATTTTAAAAGCATTATAAATATCATTAATATCATATCATTTATCATATGTTACATTATCTATTTCAATGTTTTTTGTAATATCACTGCTTACATTATATTTACTAATGAATTTTTTACTCGTTAAAAATTTAATTATAGTTTCAGAAAAAAGTTCCGTAAGAATTTCATTAAAAATTCTCTTATTCTATTTTTTGTAAAACATTTAGTACAGGGAAATCCGTTAAGAGATTTATTGTTAAAAATGGTGTTGTATTTTTTTTTAATTCTGTGTTATTGTTAAAAAGTTTAGATAACACGCAGTGTCCATTTTATTGTCAAAAATAAATTTTTCAAAATTTTTGTAAATAAATTATTGTTAATAAATGAATTAAATAAATGAATTAAAAAGTTATTATTTCATAATGTGTAATTACGCAATTCAAAATTATTACCTATCGGATCCATTTTCGGTTGGTGTGCCGGGATATCGATATCGGATTTATTGATGGATGATCCTGTCGATCGGTTCGCTGTTCCATTGGTGGCGGCTTGTCTCGTCGGTTGTTCAATCGTCCGCTGGTTGTCTGTCCGCTGTCTGATCGGTTCCTTCTGATCCAGGAGGATCGCCATCTTCGTAATCATTAACATAGTGTCGGCAATCTCGTTTAGCTTCTCCTTGTTGTTGTTGTTCAGGTGCTCTTTCGGGATTGTCGCGATCGCTTCGAATAGTCTTCTTGTGTTGAGTGAGAGTTCCAAGTTTAATGATATCATCTTCTTTAGTAAAGGGCGAAAGATAACATTTTTCATCGTTGTTATACTAGGCAGCAAACCAGCATTCATTGATAAAAATATCAAACTTTCTACGGTATTATCAGAGGTAGAATTTCGCAACTAAGTGATAGTATTATCCGTAATCGAGAATACCCGCTCAGAAGCTGCTGATGTTACTGGAATAGACAAGAGCCTCTTGGCAAGTCTTGCAATAGATGGGTACACTTCTTGTTTTACTGACCACCATTTGAGTGGATCGCCGTCTTGAGGCAGTGTCTTCTCTGTCCAGTAACTGTCGCATTCTTGTTGCCTGGAATTATTCGAGTCAATTGGTTGTTCTTCATCTCCAAGTAGAATATCTCATGCATTCATTTCCGTCTTCTGCATCTTATGATGGGGTTCAGATTCCTTTTGATCCAGTTTATCTTCAGCGCATATTTGAGTAATATGAGATTTCACCCGTTTAACCTTTTCGGTATCGAGGTAGTTTATTATTTTTAAGCGAGAATCTAAGGCTGCAGATAAGAGAAGAGGAAGGGAAATGTCAATTGTATTCATGTTCCATCGAACTTATATTCGACGCTTCATTTCCTCTTTTACATTCCTAATAGCAGACAGATAATATCCTGTCGGGGTTCGTGTTACTCTCATTTGCACCAGAATAGCATACACATCGGATAAAGACACATGGTGCTCTGCACAGATGTCAGATTCCTCAGCCGTGCGTCGTTCGGCATCATTGAACTGCCCGTACCGTCAGACTCCAAAACGATAGATCGCTAAGTAAAACACTGGCGACAATTTCGGTAGTTGATTCAGTTAAACAAAATTAGTTATAGTGATATTTATCTTTTTTTTGTAGAAAATTATGTCATTGAATTACAAAATCTTTTGATTTTGATAATTTAATTTTAAGTTTTATTAAAAATTTATAATAAAAAAATTATTAGAATTGTTTTTGTTTTTTTTGAAATTTTTCAAAAAAATAATATTAAATTATGAAATTGGAAAACAGATGTTTTTTAGATTGTAAAAAGCTAGTAAATAATTTTTTTTGCTTTATCTACCGATAGATTTTTGTATCTTTTGAAGAATTTAAATTTAGTTAAATTAATTAACTTTTTGGATCAAATTTTCACATTAAAATGTATTGTCATCGAAAATGTGTTATAGTGCAAAGTTTGAACAAAAAGTGATTGAGTAAAAAACCTTCAAAAATAGGTTTCTAGTCTCTATAGATGCATGTATATCAGACAAGCTAATATAAAACATGGTAAAGGTAACCATTGATTTTATTTTTTTTATTTCTGGCAATGAAAAAAATTAGGTGATAGATAGTAACAATATTTTATTTGAAATTTTTATGATCATCTAATTTTATATTTAATATTTTTAATGTCGTTAATATTATGTTTTGGTTTTGCTATTATATTGCTTAAAATCAATTTATTATAAAATGTAAAATTTCGGTATAAATAAATAATATCAAAATTTCATTCATAATAATTTTTTTAATTTAATGCAAATCTAAAAAAATTTAACGGTGAAAATTAAAGTAATGAAAGCTCTAACAATAGCTTAATATATTTTAAATTTCGTTCTTAATTTGGATAGCCCACATCGAGACGGTTCTATCAAATTGATAACAAAATAAACTCTAAAATAACATTACAAAAAATAAATTAAAAACATAACTAAATCTACAAAATATACATCGAAACTTATTTAACGTTTAAAACTCATAATAATGTATAAAATGCATAACGAAATAAAATTTTCAAATAAAAATTACAATTACGAAACACAATTACGAAAGTCCAAAAAATAATTCAAAATTTATAACAATGTATAACAAAATAAACTCTATAATAACATTACAAAAAATCAATTAAAAACATAACGAAATCTAAATAATAAACATTGAAACATGTGCAGTTGTCGTGGTTTGGTATCTTCCCGTCTCGAGCGCTCGGAGAATTCAGTCGTCCTAAATGAGACAGAGTCCACGCGAATGTTAGTCGATTAAGCTCTTGAGACACGCCTGTCCTGGTCTTGCCTACCATCTTCTGATCGCCCCAATTTCCCGTTGCCAGACTGTACTTCAAACCATTAGTGATGACGTTACTCTTCAGCGCTAGACCAGCTTTAAGCTCTATAGTTTTGTCGATTATTTTCAGTGTTATTTGTGAGTTCTTTTACGAGGTTTTTAATGAATCCTCTAAAGAGGAACGCCAATAATGGACCGGCCAGATCCAATAGTTTGTTTCTCATATGATCCCGATCTTCGGGGTTTCTTTGATTGAGAGCGGTCGATTATAATCGATTGACCATGTAAGCGATGAAATACGCTTTTCTCGTCGATCTGTATTCGGGCCTTCCGATATGCGATAGAGTTTCTTTCGTGATCACGTCTTTGGCGAATTTGATTCTCTTGGCCACAGGAATACCCGACTTGACACCCCTCGAGCCGATGTAATTCAGAGCATGATGTTCATCTTGAATCATGAATGCCTCATCGATCGACGGTTTCAGCATCTCGTGCATTTCTATGTCATTGGTATCGTAGATCGTGTGCTCGATAAATCTCGATATGACACGAACCCCATCGCTCGGAATAGCATAATGATTGAGATTTCCTGTTTAATAATAATATTTTCGATAATTTTGTATTATAAATAATTTAATTTAATAATTATTGAAACAAATGACATTGTATTCAGTTGTTGTTAATTATTTCAATTTTATTGTTAACCCTTTTCAGCTCAAATTATTATTTTTGAATATTGAATATCTGTTACAATGTTGGTTTAAATGACTAAGAAACAAGTGAGAATCACGCTTTTTTGCATTCTAATATATGTAGAACGGTCAACAAAAATGTAACAATAAAATTGACGGTCTACAAAAATGTAACAATAAAATTGACAGTCTACAAAAATGTAACAATAAAATAAACGGTCTACAAAAATGTAACAATAAAAATGATGGCCTAAAAAAATATATCGAAACTCCAACTCTTGTAGACTGTTTTTTGTAAAATAAACGGTCTACAAAAAAATAACAATAAAGTAAACGGTCTACAAAAATTTAACAATAAAATTGACGGTCTACTAAAATGTAACAATAAAATAAACGGTCTACAAAAATGTAACAATAAAATTGATGGTCTAAAAAAGTACTTCGAAACTCCAACTCTTGTAGACCGTTTTTTGTAAAATAAACGGTCTACAAAAAAATAACAATAAAATAAACGGTCTACAAAAAATAACAATAAAATTGACGGTCTACAAAAAATAACAATGAAATAAACAGTGAACAAAAATGTAACAATAAAATTTACGGTCTAACTCCAACTGACGAGTTGACGAAACTCCAACTCTTGTAAACTGTTTTTTTGTAAAATAAACGGTCTACAAAAAAATAACAATAAAATAAAAGGTCTACAAAAATGTAACAATAAAATAATGATCTTGAACATCTAAAATTTTAGTATTACTTTTTTTGTCAATTAATTTATCAATAGTTTCCTTTGTTAATTTCTCCACTATTGATTTTGATTATCTGTTATCATATAATAATTTGTTTAATTTATTAAGGCTTTCATTACATCCTTTATATGTAGATGAAAGAGCCTATGATCGAAAAATAAGACCTTTAATCATATTTCGACGATATTTGGATTCACAGAAACTGATTGGTGTTGTATACAACCCCGTGTCAGTTTTCTTTCTGTAAATCTCCGTCTCATAACGTCCGTTTTTTCTCTCAATTAATAAATCAAGGAAGGACAATTTCTTATCTTGTTCTTTCTCCATAGTAAACTTTACATTTGAATGCAAAGAATTCATATAATTTAAAAATGGACAAATATCTGTTTCATTTTGAAAAATCAAAAACATATCATCAACATAGCGTTTATACGCTAGGTTTCCGACCGGCAAAAGAATCGATTTTATCTTCAATACTCGAAAGAAATATTGAAGCCAAAGTGAGGGCTAATGGTGAACCCATAGCTACTCCATCAACTTGTTTGTACCAGTCATTATTGAACAAAAAATGCACATCTGACGTGGCAAAACTTAACAATTCACGAAATGCAACTTCATCAAGTATACTATGATTAGTAGTATTACTTCTCCAAAGATTGCAGCACAAATCAATAGTCTCTTTCAATGGAACGTTTGTAAATAAACTGACAACATCAAAAGATGCCATAATTTCATCAGTATTTTTAATATCAAATTTTCAATTAAAATCCACAAATTCAAAACTATCAAGACACCCAAAACCTTTTGGAATTAAAGGTTTCAACATGATGTCGAGAAATTTTGCAATTTCATATTGTGATGTTCTAATAATCGACAATACTGGACGCATCGGAACACCTTCTTTATGTGCATTAGGTAAACCATAAAGTTTAGCAGGTTGTGATCTTACTGGCTTTAATTTCTTCGCAACATCTTTATTTATGTGATTATTATTAGCCAATTTTAATAATAGGGAACTCAAATGTTCGTCATCTTTCAATGGGGACAATTTTCCGTTTTTTCTAAATTTTTCGATTTTCTTAAATTGAGAACACTTTAGTATTTCATTCATTTTCTTATTATAATCAAAATCATTCCATATTACTAACCCATTTCCCTTGTCAAATTTACAAATATTTACCTTTTTTTAATTAGATTTTTTAATATTAAAAATTCTTCATTACTTTGATTTTCATTTTGTTTTAAATATTTATTTGTACTATTAAAAAACACGTGTTTTAAATTTTCAAAATCCACGCTTTTATTTAATTTTGAAACATTCATAATTAAAAAATTAAACAATGTTTCAACCTTGGATTGAAGTTTAAATTTATTAATTTTTTTTCTAATACCATGCTTTGAACCATACTTTAATATATTTAATTCATCATCGGTTAAATCAATGTTACTTAAGTTTTAAACGGTATTTTTAACATTAAATTTAAAAACACCAAACAATTTCCGCAAATTAGACAACTTTTTATTCTGTGCACCAGTTTTATCATTAATGGCTTTATTAGAAGAATTTTCAGACATACTTGACAATAAAAATCCCCACTTACATTATTAAGAATGTTTCGATTGATTGTCAGATGTCTGATAATTTCGTTTCGTCTTTGCTTTTCTTTTTCCAACATTCTTCTCAAGATCTTGTGCTGAATTTTCCGAACTTCTTCATTCTCTAGGTATTAATGAAATTTCTTAAATATAAACGAAGGAATAATCCTCTCTTCGATACATGTCTCCAAAAAACTAATATCCAATTCCTTTCTTCTTAAAGAAAATAATTTCAATTCCTTCTTGAACGGCTGTAGCGCATGAGGAACATAATTGTGAATAAATTGAAATAAAATTGGTAAATGATTAAAATTAAAATTCGAAAGCCAATTGAAAATATTTATTAATTTCAACCTTTTAACCGTCATCGTACATTGATTGCATAATCATTAACTGCACTATATAAATAAATTTCGTTTGAAAAATCATTTGTTCTGACGATGACGGTTAAACCGTCGAAATTAATAAATATTTTCAATTGGCTTTCGAATTTTGATTTTAATCATTTACCAATTTTATTTCAATTTATTCACAATAGTTTATTGAAAATAGTTTATTTATTGACTTTTTTGAATAAAACTGCAAAAAACATTAAGGACCGTGAACTTAGGTTAATGTAATTTAGTTTAATGTGATCTGAAAAGATATCAAATAATTTGATGGGGACGAGAAAGACAGTACATGACTTTTATTCATTTAAAAATGGATTATCAAGATTTGAACACAATTAGTCCAACTGAAGATGCTCAAATTAATGACACAAGACAGTAATTAAATTATTTAACCATTCACACAGATATTGTGTCCAACCGAACCATATCGAAATGGTGCACTTATCGCCATATTCTCCCTGTACAATAATTTAAATCGAAAAAACAAAAATTAAAACAAACCAATTATATCTCAGCTGCGTTTCATGTTACTAACATGAAAAACTCAGCTTTTGAATCTCATTTATGGGTTTATCGTTCCAAATATGCAAACCAAAATGTAGCATCTACTGTGAAATTTAATTTACTATTTATATTTTGTTTTTTGTACACATTAATCTTTAATTCCAGGGGGCAAAGACCCCCATTGCTCCCCCTTCAGGGTGCCTATGTAGAACGAATGAGAGACAATTGTGAAAACTTACATTTGAATGTTTTAAAAAATCATCATTTCTGAAAAGACTTCCATTCGGCATGGGTTCATTCCGACTCGTTCTCCGTTGCTTAATTTGTCAAACTTTATGGATTTTATAGTTGTATCCAGAAACTCTTCGGCTACCACATTTAATAATTCGATATTTTTATTATTAAAGTGGTTAACCGGCATTTTATTAATTATTTCGACCATTTCTTTAGTAAAAGGCGAAAATACCTTGAGTGAAAAGCCTTCAAAAATAGGTTTTGAATTTTTTTCCATTTTTTTGAATTATTGTTATTATTTGATGATTTAAACAGATCTGAAAATGTTTGCTTTTTTTATTATTTTTAATTTTTTCAATATTATTAATTTCATGATTATTAATCGATTTTTGGTTTTTCCAACCGCTACTGTTATAAATTTTTAAATAAATTTTTTTTTATTTTAAATTCCTTCTTGGTGGTAAGCTGAATTGAAAACATGAATTTTTAAACATTTTCCATATTAAATTGAGATTTTTTCATATTAAATACATATTTTTTCATAATTGTGATAAAATAATTCAAATTGTGATGTTGTTAATAGTACGGATGGAATTATAAAAAGATGGTTTCAAAGGATGAAGGAAAAGCGATGCAAAACACATGAAAAAGAAAGACGAAAAATGTTTTAAAGTACTTTTTTGTAAAATTGGAAATACATGAAAATATTTTAACAAGGAAATGCAATTTATCTATTAAAAACATTTAATATACTTTTATTGATTTCTAATACTTTTATTGATATCACAACTTGAATCGCCTCCAGTATTTTAATTTATTTTAAAGACTTATTTATGATTAAATAGATCTTTACGTCACAATTCACTATTAAAATATTTTAAGTCACATTCAAATGGAGTTTAAATATTTCATTAAAATATTATCATATATTTATTAATTAAAATATATTAAAAATCATTCCTAAATCTTACAAAATGCAAAGTATGTTCAACAATAAATCTCATTCTCCTTTGAATTTATGTTCCAATCTGATTTATCAATTTTCTTGTAATGAGTGCAACACCACATACATTGGAGAGACGTCTCGTCATCTCTGTAAAAGTATTCAGGAGCATAGATGATTGGGTGATGGGAGTGATATTGCAGGATATATGAAAGATTGTAGATCTAAGGTGAAAATAACTAATTTTAAAATATTGAGTAGTAATTTTAAAAATTATTGGGAAAGAGTTACTTGTGAGGTATTATTGATTAAATCACTTAATCCGTCCATTAATGTCCAAACAAGTCTCTCTTCCAATTTGTTGAAAATATTTAATTAGTTATTACGCAAGGTGTTTGCATAATCGTCAATTTACTATATTAAGATAGCAAAATTGTTGTTAATTAAGCCTGAAGATGCTGGAAGATCAATCGAAATATATTGCAATAAAATTTGATTTTTAATGGCGTTCTTGATTTTAAAATATATTTATTTAAATTTAAAATTGTTATTTACGTTTCAAAATTGTCCGGATAATCCGACCTTTCAAAACATTCAAATTATCAATTTTCCCTCTGAGAGGGAGAAACACAATTCTAAAAGCAACATGCCAAACAAAACATACAATAAACATCATTCACAAATATTCCTCACAGTATCAAAAGAAGAATTTCGACTTATTGGTTCTGATTTTATCAAGTTAAGATTTTATATAGTTAAAAAAAAGTTTGATAGAAGTTATGAAATAAAAATTAAAAATGACAAAACAATGATTAAATATATTAAATTATTGAAGTTTTCAACGAAAAGGGGAAGTAATGGATAATCGAATGATGTTTGAAGGATACGTGAATATGTTTTGTGATACGTTTATGTTTGACTAGTATTTAGACATAATATCTAGGCCTCAACATATGCATCAATTACTTTGAAATTTCCAAATTTTTATTATAAATTTTATAATTAATAAATTGTGATTCGATTATTTTAATTTTTAAATTCTAAAATATTTTGGAATTCCAATGTTCCGAGAATTCACGTCCTAGATTCTAGTAATTACAGATTCTTTTATTTTAAATGAATGTTTGGAGAAACTGTCGACTTTAAATATGTTTATATATAATTATATGGATTTGGATCATAATGCTGCATGACACAATACCGAAAGACCATAATTCCGAAAGCTCATAATTCCGAAAGGACATAATCTCAACAGGACTAAATCCCGAAAGTCCAAATCGGAATTATGTCCCAAATTTATGTTTTTTTAACTTCAGTAAAAATTTAAAATCCCAATTGATTAAAAATAAAAGATAAGTCCGATTTTTAATTGAAATCTCAAAACATTTTTCTTAAAAATTATAATCACAAACGATCAAATTGTTAGAAATATTAAATACTTAAATGAAAGAAATTATTGTAAAGTGATGAAAATAAATTTAGAATAATAAATACTATTAAGAACACCAACATGGATTTTCGAACTTTTATTTTCAATACAATTAGAATTGTCTTTTTCCCAACTCTCAGCAAAACTTTCGGAATTCGACATCGTTCTAAATTGATAACTTTTAGTTAATGTTTTTTAATAAACAATTATTCGAACAAATTTTTTATTATTTTCAGATTTTATTTTTAAAGTTTAAATTTTGTAATTTTAATAATTCTATTTACATATTAATTTTATTTAAAAAATGATTTATTGGAAAGAAAGAACATTTATTTAATTCCAAACTTAGTTAAAACTATTTACTTTAAAGTTTTTAAATATCTTATGTTGTACTTTAAAATGCAAATTATACTCGAATAATTATTTATCATGAACATCTAAAATATCAATTTTCCAACTGGGTGGGAGAAACACATTTCCAAATACTAAACTCAACATACAAAATTCAACAAACTAATTTCAACATACCAAATTTAAAATATTCCTAACAAATACAAAATTTAAAATCTGAAAAGAAAATTCACAACGAAAAAGTTTATTAAAGACATAGATTATGTGATACTGCACGGAGATAATCCATGATAGCTGGGTGACTTTAATTATCAGTAATAATTGTTTGAAGTCTTTCATCAAGAGCAACACATTCTCTTTTTCTTTAAAGATATGGCTCTAATCGTAGAAATCGTTCATATCCATTTTCTTCATGACCTTCTTTTTGCAATTTTTCAATGATTCTATATGCACCAATATGAGCATTTCGTAATAAATTTTCATATCGTCTGTGCCGTGTTTCTACCCTGTTTTGGATCCGTTCTGTATATACGGATCACTAATTTGGTGAAAATAATACTTATGATCTAATTGTAACACCGTTACATAAGTGCCTTCTAATTCTTCCATGAGAAATTATGACTCAATTATATAGAAGATTATAACTTTTCGGCATTTGTTCATTCTGGATTTTGCCCTTATTTGATTTTGTCATGTAAGAAATATGACCGTCTCCCAAATAAATGAATTACATTTAAGAATTTTGATTTTCGGGATTTTTTGCTTCTGGGATTTTGGCCATTCGGATTTTGAAATTACGAGATTAGGACTTTTCAGGATTGTCGTTTAAGATTTATTTTATTCGTGAATATTACCATCGCCCGATTTTAGGATCTATTTTGATCTTTTCTTAAATCATCATGAGCAAAATTTGTAGAAATAATTAAAAAAGATACACAAATATAGTTTAATAATATTTAAATTTATTATATTAAATTATTATTATATTTCTCTTTATTATCTTTTATTTTAAATGTTAAATGGGAATCTTTTAATCATTTTAAGACATTCTAACTGTTATAGTATTTTATTATAATTAATCAAAATATAATTTGAGAAATAAATATACTAATGATGATGTTTACTTAAAAAATAATTTTTAT
>MQRK01215411.1:0-11889 GCA_001938485.1 Girardia tigrina
TTTATCGATTTTTAAATATATTTAGAATAAATTTATATTTTTTTATATATTTTAAAATTTCTATAATAAAATTATAACAATAAATAATTTTAAATTAAAAAATTAAAATTTATTTTGATTTAAGAATTGATCTTTAAAATTAATAAAATTCTATACTTAATATTTAAAAATTGAAAAAAAGCATTTTAATAATTTTTTATTACAAAAATAAAAAATAATAATTTTAAAATTGTTGAAAGTTGATTAAAAGATAAATTTTGATGAACATTCGATATTTTAGTTATTGTTGAATATTATACATTTAGTTATAAATATTTAAAAAATTATTATTTTGTATTTTTTTTCTAAAAAAATCACAGTTATGTTTTTTCGCGTGTCTTTTAATGGAAAAAAAGAAAAAAATTGTATAATTAGGACCGTCGAAAAAGATGTCATCTTTTACATCGAAATTTCAAAGAAAATTTGTCTCGATTTTTTTATTTCTGTTGGTTTTGTCTTTAATAATTTATCGCTGAAGTAAAAACCATGTATTAATAATTGTAATTATTTTATAATAAATAATTACAATAATTTCAATAATTATTTAAATTAAATTATAATAAATAATTGTAATTTCAAATTGCTTACATGTCATGGGTAGGATTCAGAAAGAAGTGCGATGGTTGTCGCATGAATTGACTAAACCACAGCAAGGAAATCGAAGAACAACGTGCAAAGTTTTCCTTGGTCGGCAGAAACGCAAGTCATTCATACATCGAATTAACCCTGATGATGAAAAGTACATTTATTTCGATAATCCAAAACGAAAGAGATCATGGACAGACCCAAGAAAGGCGTCAAAGACTCCCAATCATAACATCCATGGAAAGAAGATGCTGCTCTGCATATGGAGAGATCAGAAGAGTATTTTGTATTATGAACTTCTGAAACCTGACGAAACTGTTACGGCGGCTAATTATGGAGAACAATTAATCAATCTGAACAGAAAAGTTGCCACCAAACGACAGAAATAGACCCCAAGACACGAAAGCCCGATATTGCTTCATGACAATGCAAGACTTTATGTAGCAAAACCGGTAAAATACAATAAAAAACTGAACTGGGAAATCTTACCCCACCCTAATCTCCTGGCATTGACCATCGGTATATCACTTATTTCGATTAATGGGTCACGGATTGGAGGAACAGAAGTTCAAAAAAACACGAAGAAGTTCGAACATGGTTCGATAAATGGATTGCGTCGAAACAACCGAAATTCTTTTTTGATGGAATCCATAAATTACCAATAAATTGCAATAATATTGTTAATAATGGTTGTTATTGTTAATAAAAGTTTAATTAAAAATAATTTGGAATTTTACTTTTTTAAATCGTAAAAAAACAAACCTTCATATTTGTACCACTAATTTATTATCAAAAATAAATATTGCCAAATTTAACATTTTACTCAACAAATACTCTAAATTCCCTTGATGTAGTTTTATTTAATATATTTTCACATAAAATTTATTCATATTTATAATGTTTAACATAAAATATTTTCTTTTTAATATTCAAAAGAATAATTAAATAAGAATTTTTAAGGTTAATATACTGGATTTTAATTAAGAAAGTTTCCTTAATGGAATTAATCAAATTAAAATATTTCTTTTTATTAATACTTTATGTTTACAAATACATAATTAATACAAATGTTTCAGCAGACATTTCCTATTTTGCGAAGAGGAAAATGTATAATGTTTTATAAAAATGTTTGAAATTAAAATTTATTTTATATATTTATTATAAATCATCAAGCTTATATAAATTCTAAACACTATTATGATCTTAAAACTATAAAAACTCCCATATTTAAAAGGAATATTTTATTAATGAATGAAATTATAAAAAAAAGATTATCACAATAGATAAGAGAAATTATTTCTTCAAAGATAATTAATATATAAAAATAATAAATTCTTTAAACCAATAAATCTTTATCAATTTATGCAAAGATAATTTTTGTGGACTTTTAATAACTTTAATTAAATTTTATTGCAAGAAAAAATCAAATTATATTTATCATTAATATTGAAACACGATCATTTATTTTATGCGTTGAAAAATTAATAAAAAAATCAAATATTATATTTCTATCGCTTATTATTTCATATTGAATATTGAAAACAAATGAATTCCATATCTAAAATATTATACATTCTTTATTAAACAACATTAAATATTAATTAATTACATCATTTACACATGTTTTTATTATCACTAAAATTTGTACAAATGATATAAATTCGATCGTTTTGTCTCTATTTTTATCATTGTGGTCAAACATGAAATTCATTCTTCTTCCTCTATTAGTTGTTCTTCTTTTCGTTACTTTATCTGAATCTGCAGTTTCTGTTGGCGAAGGATCCTTCGATGTTAATGGTGAGGGATTATAAAATTGTAATTTCGATATGACTCTAAAAAACGAAAATAATTTTTAGGAAAACCGTTTGTTTTGATCAATGGTAACATATATTCTGCGAGTGTGAGAAGAACAATAAGATTCGGAAAAGGAAGTAAATGTACAAAATGTGATATTGTTCCTCCGAAAACATATGGAAGTCTTCCGCGATACTTTTGTTACAGGTAAACAACAATGAAACATAATTTTTATTAATTTATAATTTATATTTAGACCAATCTTATCCCATGTAAATGGAGTTAAAACGTACGTTTCGAGCTGTTAGAAATGAATGAAAAACAATAAAAACGAATTATTTTAATAAATAAACTGTTAAAACCACAATTGTTTTTTTTAATTTGATTAAATAAAAATAATAAATAACAAAATTTAAAATCCGTGTACAATTTGTAAATGAAATAAAAAGTATAAGGAATTCAAAATTATTAATTAAGGAATGTATTTTTCAATAAAAGTTCCATGAAAGACTTAAAAAAATTTTTAAAATTTTAATTCACTTCAAAAAATATTTATTTTAAATTAATTAATAAAATTAATTTAAAATAAACTGAAGTTATTCAAGATGTATTTTTGTGTTTAATATCATTTTTTGTAAAGAATTTTTTTTACAAATACAAAAATTTTAAAACTAAATAAAAATAATTTTAGAAAAAAATAAAAACGTTTTATTCTCAAATTAATTTTTTTAATTACTTTTGAAATTGACATTGGTTGATCACTTGTTATGGTATGTAAAACTTCAGCTCGATGTAAACAAGTGGAAATATTAAATGATAATTTTAATTTATGTTGATTAATTTTTTGAATTCTGCTGAGCACTGTAATTTTATCTGATCCAATTTGGCTCAATGGAGATCGCTGCCGATAGTTTTACCGTTTGGAAGTATCTCAAAGTGGATAAGGGTGTTTAAAACTGAGAATCGATTTCATTTCGCTACCGCTTCCACCATTTGTCCGGAGTCCAATCTATGATTTTGTTTATGTGAATTGTTAAAATATATCCACGTTTCGTTAAAAGTAAAAATTTTTCTGAGAAAATGGTCATCACGCAGATTCCGTCGGAATTTTTAACAGTGTTCTGCAGTCAATTAATAAGGCATCTCTCAGCATCACATATTGACTTTTCTAAGATCGTAAGGATTCTGCAAAATTCGTATTTGAGTTTAGTTTGAAGAACAATGTACACGTACTCATTGAGGGATTTCTTTTGATGGCATGACATATTTCCTTTCGAATTCATATCCAAAAGTTGACCTTTATGTGACTTGTTTCTTAAGTCAGTGTTGTTGATGTAGAACTTTTTAAATGAATTTTTGGATGTAAAATCCGAGAACACATTATTACATTTAACTTTGCCTATTTTCTTTGTTGCTACCTTTTCAATGAAGGCTTGTTTGAAACAATGTCACAAATGAACACAAAGTTTTAAATTTGTTATGATGTTTCTAGAATTTAAAGAATTCAATAAGCAATTTATTAAAAATTGTAAGGTATCTTATAATTGAAACTTTTAAAATTGATCAATTTTAACGTATAGGGTAACGTGGGGCTAATCCGACCACTTTTTAAGTATTCTAATGCTCTAATTTTTTAAACAGAAGAGAGGAAAAAAATGTTGTGGCAGCTAAAGCACCTTCATGTTACGTAAATATTTCGTCAAATAAGTTTTATAATTTCTGTGCTCCTTCATATGCATTTTATCAAAAATATAAGTGATCGGAATAGCTCCATGGGTGGGGTATTCCGACCATGACAGACAGTATGAATTTTAGTGGTTGTAACTAACAGTTTTTGTGAACCTAAATATAAAAGAAATATGATAAAAAGTTTGATCCATAGATTTTGGACACTTTGTCTACGTACGCTAAATTTAATGAAAGTATTGATAAGGTAATGAATTTACTTTATAAAAATGGATATTCCAAATCGATAGTTGAAAAATTAACTCGTGAAACCGTCGATAAATTAATTAAATCGGAAAAGGAAAAATCTAATAAAATAAATAGCGACAAAAACAAAAATCAGATAAATAATAATTATGATAATATTGGTTTTGTTTTGACTGCTCCTTACTCTGAGGGTTTTCTGAAAAATTTTTAAATTGAGTATTTAAAGTGAATTTTAAAGTGTTGTGAAGTTTACAAATTTACTCCTTTACAAATTCTCCATTAAAATTCTGTGCACTCAATTTAAAAATTATTGGGAGAGAGTGACATGTGAAGCGTTATATATAAGATCTTTGGATCCTAAAATTAACGTTCAAACTGCATTCTCTACAACTTTGTTGAGAGTTTTTAAATGATGTACTGATTACGTATTGATTGTATAATCATTAACTGCACTATATAAGTAAATTTCGTTTGAAAAATCATTTGTTCTGACGATGACGGTTAAACCGTCGAAATTAATAAACTTTGATTGGATTAAGAATTTATTATAAAATGTTTCTTGAATATTTTTAATTAAAAGACTGAAAGAATCGTCAGTTAAAACAACTGATTTTTTGTAAATAATTAATATAGTATTTTTTAATATATATATGGATATTTATTATTACTAATATTTATTTTAATTATTTTTTTTCTAATTAAATTAAATCAAGTTTTTGATTTAATTTAATTGTTTATTATTTTTTATAATAAATGATAAAAGTGGTCACTACATGCTAAAATATCAAATGAAAAACACCAAAGCTTGACCAGATTCGTCTGTGAACAAGGACAGAGTTTATTTGAAGCATCAGAGATCCTTCAAATAAATTATAATTCAGCAAGAGTAATAGTCAATAAATCTAACTAGCACATATTGTTAACCTCAAAGCAAAAGATAGTTCAATAAGAACAGTTCTCACAGCGCATAATATTAAATAAAATTGAGAAGATCATTACATTTAACGAACATTTTACACTTAAAGAAATTAATGAATATCTTGAGCAAGCAGCCGATCCAAAAATTTCGATATCAATATGAACAACTAATAGATGTCTAGAAGAGCTAAAAATAACTATGAAACTTTCCCATACAAAGCTTGATAGAGTTTATTCGGACGAAAATATCATTTTGAAATAGAAAGTACTATAGTTTAACTTTCATTTTAACATGTTTTTTCATGGGCAATTTTTATCGATAAATCATCTTTTAATTTACATTTAAAAAGATTTCATGGGAGATCGAAGCAAGGAACTCGTGCTATAGTATCAACACCAACGGTAAGAGGTATATCAATTTCTTTAATTGCAAGTATAACAATTGACGGAATGGGCTATTGAAAAACAATTGCTACCTCTACTGTCAATGCTGATATTTTTACTGAATATATTACAATTTGAGAGATATTCTTCATATGCAAGAAGCTTGTTTAAAAATCGATAACGCAAGAATACATACAAAACATAAATTGAAAGAATAACTTCAGAACTTAATTTTGAATTAAAATTCTTTCACCTTATTCTTAAATGCTTAACCCTAGGGAAAATGCCTTTTCAAAAAGTACGAATGGTGTAAGATCAAAATTACGATTTGAGACTTATGGACTATTGTTGTCTGAACTGATGTTATCTGAAACGCACAACATAACGGCATCAGATAGAGTTGAATATTTTAATAACATTCTTCGAATGTATTTATAATTAAACAAATTGTTATTATAAGTTCTTATTACAAGGGATTAATATATTAATAAACTATTTTATATCTTGTTTTCTTATTTTAAAAAATGTTTTCTTTGAAAGAAAATGTTCAAATTGACCAGAAAATGGTATATACAAATGAATTATTAGTTCGCTTTTTGTTGGATTTAGCATTCAAATGGTACAAAACTGGATTAAATTTTCAAAACGTTGAAAACAGTGTGACAAGAAAATAAATCCACTTTTTGTAACTTGATTCAAAGTTATTTAAATAGTAATAATATTTCATTCAAGGATGTGAAAAGAAATAGATGCCCCAACCTGATGATGGACATGTTAAGAAAGTGAAAGTTTGAGTATATGAATATCCATACTTAAACATCTAACATTTATGCAATCTGATAAGCATAAGTTTTGGGAGATTAAAAAGCCTCTTTCATAATAATTGATGACTTACAGATATAGCATTTGTTTGGGTCTCAAACACATTATCTTAGCAGGACAAAAGCAGCGTTTTGAATGTCGTCAAAAATCTTGAATTTAATCATAAAGCGTTTTTAGAGTACACTTTGACCAAATTTAGTAAAAGAAGTACACAAAAACGACTATCAATGAGTGATCTTATTCTGCAGCTTGACAACGCAAACCACAAATTATTGTCTGGCTCTTCACATTTTTTCACATAAAACATCAAACTGTTGAAACGGGCAACATACTCCCTGGATCTTAATCAATGGTTATATTAATTAACTAAAATAAAACTAAAAGGCCGGAATTTTCTGAAACATCAAAATGCTGTTCATGTCTCCAAATATCTCGATTATTTAAATCTCCAGAAACGTTTCAAATGGGACTACCTAGTTGAAAAGAACATCGTCTTCATATGGCCGAATGTGAGGGAAGATTCAATACTAAATTAAATTCAAAGTACTTCTTTAGGTACTGGTTTGATATATTTAAAAAAAAATTCACGTTAATTTTGTTATTGCCATTATTTAAACATTAATCGAATAAATTGGAAATGAGAAAAAATAAAAAATTAAAAATGGGATTCTGAAAATCTTTTATTTTGTACATGAAGAATTTTATGAATAAACTTGATCTGATTAATAATACAAGCCAAATAATTTATCGTTATTGCCAAATTGTCTTCTATCTTCAATGTCTTGCAATGTGTTAAAGAGATCAATGACATAACATCTGATCTAATTATATAATACCATTAGGGATTCCAAATGTTCCAAAAATGCGTTTACTGGTAAATCGGTAAATAATTTTTTAATTACCGATTAACCGGTAAATATATGTATATATATATATATATATAATTTTTATTACTTGGTAAAAATTTTGAATTGCATTTTTTAAAATGAATTAAATAAATAATTTTTAAAAAATATTATTTTTTAATTCAAAACGTATAAAACTTTATTTAATATTCTTATAAAAATAAATAATATAATTAAGAAGCAATAACATATATATTTTATTATATATTTTATATATATTATAAACAAAAAAAACTGCAAATCATTTAATATTGTTCTTAAAATAAGATCTAAAAAACATAAAGCATTTAGTGAATCATCGCCGAGACGAGATCTTATTTTTGTGCAGGACAGTCCAGCAGCTGAACACTCTCTTTCAAATTCTACACAATTGGTACTTAAAAATCTGAAAATCTTTCCTAAATAAATCCCTTTGCTTCTTGTATCTTCAAAATTTATGATTTCTCTGTTTTTCATATTCGTGAAATTTTTCTGATTTTCAATTCTAATATAACTTTGTTCATCTTTGCTTTTATATTTTATTTTACTTTTGATTTTCTTATATAGCTTTTCTTTTAAAGTTTTCTCTTCTTCAACTATTATTTCATTATTATCTTCCTGCATTAAATTATTAGATGATGAGTCCATATCCTTGTCTTTTTATTATTTGTCGCATCTAATCTAGTAATTATCTCTCATCATTTTTATAATATTTTTACTTGATGTAATGACAATACAATTATTTCTTGTACATTCTTCATAATCTTTGAAATATAATAAAACATAAACACATTGAATTCTACGTTGACCTATATTAATTATTAATTCATTAAGAAGTTCATTGCTAAAGAAATTGTTCTGATCCTTTAATTGACCTAAAATAAATTTCTAAGCAATATAGGCGCTATACAGGTTTCTTTCTCTGAAGCAAAGGTTTTCAATAGTAATTTTAAAGTATAATATTAAAGTGTTTATACAAAACTAGAAAGAAGTTTGAATTCTGTATCTGAAAAATAAATATTAATATCTATAAAAGCCTTATGAATTTGATTTCTAAGGGTATTATGTCTTTCAAGCAGGTCATACAAACTGCCACATCTTGTTGGGATGTCTTTAATAAGAGATAATTAAAATATAGAAATAAAAATTCTAATAATTAATTTAATTATAAATGTTTACAAACAATTTCGAAAATGCGTTTTAAAAGAGTATTATTAAATCAAAAAAGGATAATAATAATTTTGTACAATTGTTCAAAATTCAAATTCATATTTAATATTCAAAAAATTAAGTGTCATAAATTGTTATTCAACAAGTATCTTAAATTGACAAAAACATTTTTTGAAATCATTTTCGGTAATTATCGGTAGACTTTTCGATTTACCGGTAATTTTACCGTTCCTATTTTGTATCATTTACCGGTAAACCGGTAATGGAATCCCTAATTGCAATTCATGAATTTTTAACATTCCTTTTCATGAAACACTTTGTACCATCTCTTAAGAGTAGGATATAATATAGAGAGACATTTTTATATTCAGAAAATAAACATACTTTTTTTTGCAAACTTTTTGCAAAATTTTGGAATTTTCCTTATGAATAAATGTGAAGATTTCCGAAAAATTATTTAATCATATAATGTTTATCAAACCAGTTCAATTTGGCACTGATCAAAATAATAATTTGATAGAATAATTTTATATTTGACACTCTAATTTACACATTATTTCTTTACTATTTTTATTTTACAATTATTTTTTCACTAATTTTTTATCCTTGATGATTTTACAAAGACATTTCTCTCTTTTAGGCGTATTTAAGTATTTAAAAATATGATTTAATATTAAGTAAAATGGGTTTCAAAAAATAAAAAATATAGAAAATAAAATATTTTATTTCGTGTGTTGCAAGAACAATTGAAAATTATTTTTATAACATTTATTATTTCACATTGAATATTTTAAACAAAAGGAACAAACGAATTTCCTTTACAAAATATTATACATTCTTTATTAAACAACATTAAATATTAATTAATTACATCATTTACACATATTTTTTTCATTATCACTGAAATTTGTAAAAATGATATAAATTCGATCGTTTTATCTCTATTTTTATCATTGCGGTCAAACATGAAATTCATTCTTCTTCCTCTATTAGTTGTTGTTCTTTTCGTTACTTTATCTGAATCTGCAGTTTCTGGCGGAGAAGGATACTTCGATGTTAATAGTGAGCGATTACAAAATTGTATATTCGATATGACTCTAAAAAACGGAAATAATTTTTAGGAAAACCGTTCGTTTCGATCAATGACAACATATATTCTGCGAGTGTGAAAAGAACAATAAGATTCGGAAAAGGAAGTAAATGTACAAAATGTGATATTGTTCCTCCGAAATCACATGGAAGCGTTCCACTATACTTTTGTTACAGGTAAACAACAATGAAACATAATTTTTAATAATTTATAATTTATATTTAGACCAATCTTATCACATGTAAATGGAGTTAAAACGTACGTTTCGAGCTGTTAGAAACGAATGAAAAATAATAAAAACGAATTATTTTAATAAATAAACTGTTAAAACCACAATTGTTTTTTTTAATTTGATTAAATAAAAATAAAAAATAACAAAATTTAAAATGCATGAACAATTTGTAAATGAAATAAATGGTATAAGAAATTCAAATTTATTAGGTGTAGAAAGCCTATGAATGTTTTAGGTATTCCATAGGTTTTTATATATAATATTAAGGTTATGTCAAATGGTTATGGTTACCAAGGTACTTGTGATGGGTGATGTCTAGGCTCAGCTACTTTAGCAGATCATGTATATGTTATGTATAATGTCTATGCACGTTTTAAGTTTAATTAAGTATAAGTTTTTACATGTAAAATAAAAGGTTATGTATCCTTGTTACGGTAACCATGGTACTTGTGATTGTCAATTAGGTACGATAGGCGATTAATGAGGTATTGTTTGATGGTAAATAACATACATATATAGGGTTGCCAGTTGAAACTTCGAAGAATACCGGACAAAATTTAAAAATAAAACAACAAAATTTTATTTTCCATATATTTTTATTTATTATTTTTGGTTCTTTTTATATTTTTCATTCTGTGATATAGCTTTTAGCAGTTTTTTATTTTTAGAAAATATTTCTCTTATATTTTGGCATGTATAAGGAATATTAAAGAAGATACAAAGTTCACTTTTAAGTAAATTCAATAACATTCGATTACGTTCGTTGGTCCATAGATTTCCCATCACACTAAAAATCCTTTTAACATTTGCATTCGAAACTGGAATCGAAAAGACGAATTGAGTTAGTTTCAATAAATTTGGTGCCGATTCTTTTTGAAAGAAATAATTCCACTTTTCAAGAGAAGATGTTCCTTCAAGTGTCTCCATTACCGAATTCAACGCACATATTTCGGTATGTAAACAATCGGGTGGAACTTCGTCCTTCATTGGCGACAACATCCAAATTTTTAAAATTTCATCCAGACTTATAGATTTTTTACCGTCTGCGAGACTCATAGTTTGAAAGTGCATATATGGAGAACTCCGTAAATCAAACCATTTTTCCAAGTAGTTCAATGCTCTAGCATATACATTTAAGGCTTATTTTTTGAATTTATTTACCTGGCAAGGATCTAAATAGTTTTTCATCATTGCAAATTTTACTTTCATGCCAAAAAATTCGGTGTCCATTTCATTTTTCAAAGACTCTCGAAATTTTACCGATATTAAATAAAGATCACATGCCAGAGTTGTACGAGTTTCTAGAATCAGTAAAATTTTTTGAAATGAAGACATAAATGATTGAACGAAATAAATATAAATTTCGGAAATTGTAGGTTCATCCAATGGCGATATTTCATGTTCTTGATCCGATATCATTGTCCATATTGGTGTTGGACATTCGTCTTTGCCCAAAGTTAAGAAATAATATTTGAGTTGCTGCCAGCTTAGTAACAATCGATCAACTGCTTTAAATAAAGATAGCCATCTAGAAGGACTATGTCGAACCACTTCATGAAATTCTGATTCGTAAAAATCATAACATTCTTTCAAATTTTCTCGCTTTTAGCCGAATTGGAAAACTCAGCAAACACTTTCAATATAACGTTTTCATTGTCAAAAGATAATAATTTCAAAGCATTTTTAGCACAATTATGAATTATTAGGGGTACCCAAATGTTATGTCGCTTTTTTGATATATTTTTTAAATCGTTTAACTGCCGCCTACATTATTTTGACTCTACCATTTTTATTTATTAATTTCAGTTAGTGTATTAATTTTGATTTGTGCCTATTTTTAGATAAAATGTCATATGATTTTATTGATGAAATAGACAAATTGGATGAGTCACATTTGCGTCATTGTATACTTTTTCAATGTGACCGCGGTTTAAAGGCAACAGAGGCCACCTATGGCATAAATAAAGTATATCCGAAATCTCTGAGTGTGCGCAAATGTCAGCGATGGTTTGCCAAATTCAAGGGAGGCAAGAAAGATT
>MQRK01215411.1:13812-26066 GCA_001938485.1 Girardia tigrina
AAAGTTTTCACTTAATAGTTCAAACTCTAAATACCACAAAATTTATTATTTAAACAAATTTAATATTAAAGTTTTCACTTAATAGTTCAAACTCTAAATACCACAAAATTTATTATTTAATTTATCCCTTTATCACCAGCAGAAAACTTTAAATTAATACTTTAATATTTTGTATTTCGTATTAAACCAAAATAAATTTTTCCATAACCAACTACGATAAAAAATTACCATTTAGGAATGTTTATTTGTCCTTCAAAACTTTGAGCGACCAAAAAAATAAAAAATACGAATACCTCATATTTGAAGATTGTGGAAATAAGCTTCGGGAGAAATACCGTCAAATGTAAGTCCGATTTTTATAATTTTTTTATACCGAACAACCAGTTGAATTAACGGACTGTCCGGTTCAAAACCGGATATCTGGCAACCTTATACATATAACATAGGGATTTCAGATATATACGAAAAAATCTATTTTAAGCACTTTTTTCTAAGAATTTCAGAAATGTTCAAAAAAATTAATATTTCAGCCCTTTTTCGAAAAAAATTGATATGGAAACTGAATGTACGTATATGGGTTCCTATTCAAGTGCATGAGCACTTTTTTATATTCTGCTTCCTTGTACCTCTAATGTGCATTTTGTGTAAATTTACACCTTATGCTAATTTTAGGAAAAAGTAATCAATATATAAAATTTCTAATAGCACAATCAGATAGAGAATCAAAATGTAAATCAAACACATAGTATCGATTTTTGACACTAGCACTTTCAAAAATTTCATGTATTGATTTTTGCAATTTTGCATATGTGTGTTTTTAAAAAGCACTGTGCTAGCACATTAAAAATGTGCGGCAAAATATGCACTATCGATTAGCATTTTAAAAATATCGATTAGCACATCTGGGCACTGTGCAGCGATCGATTAGCACTTTTTTCTACAGTTGCTATGGATACGGTAACCTTTACCATGGTTACAACAGCCTTGAATCACTGTATCCATTACTAATGAAAAATATCCCTTGGTTACCGTTGCTATGGTAACTAAGATCTTTGTTACCGTTGTTACCTAGGCCAGGCTGATCGCGACCGTTGCTAAGGTGATCGGAACCGTTACTATAGTATCTGGAACTGTTACTATGGTAACTGGAATTGTTACCATGGTGACAGGAAGCTTTGCTATGGTAACCGTGACCATAAATATGGTAATCGCGACCGTTGCCATGGTAACGGGTGACCCCACGGGGGGGGAGAATGCTCATTTTCCCCCTACTCACTTTAAACATGTACTTTAGCGGAAGAATTTAATGGATTAACTTATGATGATAAGCATCCATCAAAAATATTTAATAAGGATAAAATACTCAAAGTAGAATGTTTTGATTTGGAAGTCTTAGTCTTAGAACTAAAAGAAAAGGTTCATTTGCGACTTAAAACCTCGGCATTCTTCGTTTTGTTTTACATTAAAATAAAAAAATATAAAACACAACTATAAAGATCTCTGTATTGCTGCTAAATATATAATAATTTTATTTCTGCAATATTAAATATTTATATTATCAAAATATAAAAGGTTAAAAATATTTTCTTCAAAATATATTTTTCAATTATATATTAAATTTGTATAATTTAAGTTCTATCAGTTCAATTTCTTTTCAAAATCTTCAAATGAAGATTACTTATACTTCTTTATATTACTTTTTTATATGTTAGAAGTAAACGAAAAAATATTTCGTTGTTGCATAAATTCACGAACAATTGATAATTTAAATTTTATGACTTTATCATTGAAGTTGTTTTCGATAATTGCTATTTCTACAACATCCTCCATCATTACCTCATTTACCACCATCTGACTTCCATTAATTTGTTTTCTCAAATCACTTAAATGTACAGGTTTTCCATGATGAAATATATAATTAATTTGTGTGAATAATATTTCACTTCAATGAAATGCCTTAGAAAAACTAGTTTTTAATTAATTTATTTTTTATCTTTTCAAATATCCACGAATTTGTAAGTGTTCCCAATGATTATATCTATTTTTACTGATAAATTACGACATATATACGATCAATGTTAATTGCATTAAAATTTTTGTGTCTATTATAATTATTTGTTTTAAAAATTCTTTTTGCACGATATATGTTACTTATCAAAAATTCTATTAACTAATTTTATAAATATATTATTTAGTCATTATAATTTAACAACCCTTAGCGGTTAATGGACATTAGAGTGACCAAAATCAACATTAAATTTCTATATCAGCAAATGAAATGATCTGGGAAAAATTATATCAGATGTACATGTGAGGATTGCAGGAAAATCTTTTAATTTTTGAATAAAAAATAATAAATCATTTAAAATTAATATTAAAGTATAAAATTAAAAAATAGAAATTTGTTGTAAAATAAGTAAAAACGATAAAATGTCTTATAAAGTTACAATATTAATAATATTTAAAAAGAAATGTTTTAGATAAAGTTTAAAGTAAATTAAATATTTTTGAAAACAAATTAATTAGAAAATTTTAGGAATAGTTAAACAGAAGTTAATAAACTTTTATAAAGTAAATACAATATGAAAAAAATAAATACAAAATTAATATATAAAATATTTAAAATAGTTAATTTTTATCGTTTAAATAGTTTAAATTAAAAAAGTTTTATAAAATCTAATACACTACAAAATTTTGAAAATAATTAATTTTTATATATTTATATTTACAATTATTTTGACATAATTGGTTGGTGCAAGAAAAATTAAAAATCGTTCCTCAGAAATTTACTTAGGTCAAACTTGTGTCAATAATATGTAAATTGTTGTAAATTAATAAGTATCAAAAATAAATTTATATGATTTCTCATCAGAATATATTCCCGAAGCTAGCAGTATAAAATATACATAACTCCATTACGTAGTTTTTATACCACTTCCATTATCACTTGAATCAAGACTCATAAAACAACTCACACATACATTTTTATTAAAACAACAATTCACATATCTAAACAAATTTTTTGTTAATTCAATTATCTTGCCGAAAATTAATCTATTAAAATTTTTTTCGATTCAAATTTTAAAATTTAGCAAATTTCAAAACTTTAAATTTCTAAAATAATTTTTACATTAAAAATTTTTACTAAAAATTTATTTAAATATTTATTTAAAATTGTTTCATAAATATTTAATAATATTTAAGTCTTATCTATTTTATTTTTAAGATATTTAATAGACACATTAAAAAATATTTTTTTTATTTTTAAATAAGTATTAAATTTTTAATGGTTTTCTTTCATTATATCATTTTTAATTTAAAAATATTTAATAATAAAATATTTAATCTCTAAAAATATTTATTAACATAAAATGCTTTTATTTTTAATTTTAAACTTTTGTATTTATTTGTTTTTTAACTTTTAAATTAAAAAAATAATAAATTATTTTGGAAAAATGCAAATTTAAATTAACCCCTCATAACTTCAATAATACATAAACCCAAATTATAATTTTTCCAATAAAAAATTTCTTGATTATATCGGTTTTAAATTTTTAAAAAATTAATTCAGTCCTGATTACAAGACTTTCAAATTTTTATTTTAAACGCAAATGGTTAAGTTTATAAATATAAAAAAACAATTTATATTTTCATTAATAAATGTTATAAAAGAAATATTAGATATAAAAAAAAACAATTGTAGTTTTATTCATTCATTTTAAAAATATATTTCGTTTTTGTTATTTCTTATTCGTTTCTAACAGCTCGAAACGTACGTTTTAACTCCATTTACATGTGATAAGATTGGTCTAAATATAAATTATAAATTATTAAAAATTATGTTTCATTGTTGTTTACCTGTAACAAAAGAATAATGGAACGCTTCCATGTGATTTCGGAGGAGCAATATCACATTTTGTACATTTACTTCCTTTTCCGAATCTTATTGTTCTTTTCACACTCGCAGAATATATGTTGTTATTGATCGAAACAAACGGTTTTCCTAAAAATTATTTCCGTTTTTAGAGTCATATCGAAAATACAATTTTGTAATTGCTCACCATTAACATCGAAGTATCCTTCTCCGCCAGAAACTGCAGATTCAGATAAAGTAACGAAAAGAACAACAACTAATAGAGGAAGAAGAATGAATTTCATGTTTGACCACAATGATAAAAATAGAGACAAAACGATCGAATTTATATCATTTGTACAAATTTCAGTGATAATGAAAAAATATGTGTAAATGATGTAATTAATTAATATTTAATGTTGTTTAATAAAGAATGTATAATATTTTGTAAAGGAAATTCGTTTGTTCTTCTTGTTTAAAATATTCAATGTGAAATAATAAATGTTAATAAAATAATTTATCATTGTTCTTGCAACACACGAAATAAAATATTTTATTTTCTACATTTTTTTATTAATTTCTTCACAATATTTTACTTCCTATATTTGTGTTGTATACTTTCATCCTTTAAAAAAATGAAATGTCTTCCTTAATATCCTTATCAAATACAAATTAGAGAAAAAAATAATTATTAACAAATTTTAGACAAATTGAAATGATTAAAATCGAAATTAACAAGCCAATTAAAATATATATTTTGTTCATTGATTGTGACTGTGTAACCGTCAACGTCAGAAGTCATTATTTAAATATTATTAAAAAATAAATTAGAATATTAAAAACGTAAATAATTAATATTAAAATTAAAGATACAAGGAATAAAAAATATAACGCGTTTTAATGTAACGATCTTATCACAGGTCAATGAACAACATGTATTAAACTGAAACTTTAACATAGAAATATAAAATAATTGTAAAAATATTTTGACAATAACTCACTGGACAGAAAATAATTATTTTAATTTTTCTAAAACTAACCCAAAATACACTAGACTTTACGTTGCGTTGTTTATATTTTGATGATAAATAATAATGATAAATGATAAATAAGCAATAATTTTGTAAAAGATTTGGAAGAATGAAGAATTTCGTAGAAGTTTGATTGTCTGGCACTGAAAGAATACCAGTCACCAGTCTCAACCTTGTTGTAGTTGAGAGAACGCAATGCTTTCTCAGATTGACATTTGGTCAAATATTTCAGTCAAATTGCATTAATGAAATTTCAAATTGTTTTGTGTTTAATATGAAATTTAAAAATGAGTCAATTATAAGAAGTTTCATCTCAAAACTTAGATTTTGATTGGCTAACATAAATTTTTAATCTGCTTGCTGCTTGTAATAACCTCACCGTTTTATTTACACTTCAATTTTTTTACTCTGACAACAATTCGTTATTTTTATTTTTATGTAAACTTTTCGTTATTTTTTATACAAGGTCTGATGGTTTTTTTTATTGTTTTCTTGTAACACTTATTATGGTGTCAAATTAAATTAGTGTCAATACCCTCATTGGTACTTTTTGTATTTTTGTATTTTTATTTTTTTTATATTTTTTAATACAAATCCGGAGTGATGAAAATTGAGCCACGAAAAGAAGCCTAATTGCCGGTGAGAATCAGTTAAAGAATTTACAATCGTATTCATCGTTGATTGTCTGAGAAAGTTGACAAAAATCATTTTTTTAATTTAGTCACTTTATTGTTATTTTTAAGAATTTTTTTCTGGTCTAGGGCCCCTGAAACTGTAAATCTGGCTCTGGTAGAATGAATAATTTAATTAATGTATTCGACGTAGAGAAGTGGACGGAGAAGAGAAAGTGGAAGAAGAAATGTCTGTTTGCATACTCTATTTCTCGTTGATTTCATGAACAGACGACGATATTGAGGAATTAACCTCTTCAAACACCGGTTATCAGTAGCGGAAGTCAACTTTGGTCGTCCAGATTTCTTGGGCGATGAGTTATTTAAATGGTATTTAGCTTTTTTAATGTTATCGAACACCGTCGATTTACTTACCACTAAAATTTTTGAAATTTCCTTTATTGGTTTTTCTTTAACATACATGGCAAATATTTTCTCGTGCATTTCAGTATGCATCTTTTTTCCACGAACCATATTTTAAAAATAACGAAAATTTAATCGACTGAAATATTTAAACAATAATAACTACATGTGTTTTTATTAATAATCCATATTGAATTTAAAATAATTCATTGCCTACATTTATATTATAATTTTTATTAAGTGTCCGAATTCTTTTGAATTTGAGAACAAATTTTTAAATGCGAATAATATGTATGTATATATATATATATATATTTGTTTTGATTAAATATTTATTTAGGTTACTTATTTGTTTGATTTATTTATTAATGTAATACTTTATTTAATTTTTTAATTTAAAATTATTTAACTATTTTAACTTAATTATTTATTTATTTAATTTATTTACATTATATTTATTAATGGCAAAATATATTCGATCAAACCGATTAATTTCCGCTCCAATTCCTTTGAGAGATTTTAAATACTAAAATTTAAAAATTTAATAGCCCAAATTCTCACAAGAATCATGAATCGATTGATTTTTTGAAAATTTTAGAAGGATGTTAATGTAAATATCAATAAAAATTATAATATAATAAGTTACTTTCCAAATTTGGAAACATTGACCATATCCAATATTTGCAGAAAAATGTATGATTGTAAAATTTGTATTATCCTAAGGTAAAAGTACTTATATTTGCAATAGTTGGCCGAACTTGAGGAATTTCAGAGTCACAAATAATTAATTTGTTATTAACTTTGTGTTAAAAAAATTAATTAATTGTTAAAATAATAAAATTGGCTGATAAATTGTTGCGACAGTTTTTTTTCTATTTTCTTGTTGCGGTTAAAAAAAGTTGTTAATTGTTTAAAAAGAAATCATGTAAAGCGGAATCCCTGCACAAATTTTTAACATCAATAAAACAAATTAAATCCAATTATCTTGGTCTTTTTTTACTAGTTTCATCGACATGTCAGTACCGAACGTTATTTATAACGTTAACGTAAAATCCGATTTCGAACATTTGCAATATAAAATATTTTATATTTTTCTTCAAATGCAAATTAAAATTTTTTATCATTTTAAATTTCTGTTTGAATATTGAAACAAAAAAAACAAATGAATTCGATTTATAAAATATTATACATTCTTTACTTTACGACATTAAGTTTTAATTAACATAAATTCTACATATTTTTTAAACATTAAATAATAATTAACATAATTCTACTATTAAATTTGCACGATCATTGCTTTTTACAAATTATATACATTTGATCGTTTTGTCTCTATTTTTATCATTGTGGTCAAATATGAAATTCATTCTTCTTTCTCTATTATTTGTTGTTCTTTTCGTTACCTTATCTGAATCTAAAAAGACGTGGGGATATGGATGGACTGATAGTGCTGGTAAAGGATTCTTAAATTTAATCTTTTCTATGAATTTCAAAAATCATAATAAATTTTTAGTGTATCCATGGGTTACGATTGGTCGTACAACGTATGATGCAGGTGCTCCAAGATCTATAGAATTATGGAATAATGATCTTTGTACTCGATGTGATATTGTCCCCCCGGAAAAATGGGGTTATGTTCCGCATTACTTTTGTTACAGGTAATCGAAAATGAAAGATATTTGTTATTAATTGTTTTTTTATGTTTAGTCCCGATCCAGAAGTAGCTAATGGCGTTACAAAATACGTATCATACTGTTAAAGTATTAAACAATTTAAATAATTGTTTTGTTGTTTCTGCATTCGTATATCATATGTGAATTAATATTATAATATATACTATTATTATTTTATTTTGTTTTTGCACAAAAAAGATACTTTAAAAAATTCTTGTTGAGGTTAAAGAAGTTAAAAGTTTAAGATCATTAGATATTGTAAGAAATGCATAAATATTATTTTTAACAATTAAGAAAAAAAGAGTTTAAAATAGGAAGCGATTGTAATTTATTATGACGAAAAACGATTAATTTTGTAATTTTTGTTGACAAAAGAGAACGGCATCATTTATTTTACGATATTGAAACGATTATTTCTCATTTGATATTTCTAGTCGAAAAAAAGCGATTTATTATACTAATTTTATATTTTGTTGCTAAAGTGAATTTTCACTTATTTTGTAAATTGCGATGAAAAAAATTCATTTCAGTGTTTGTTGGAAAACGATCAAATATATTTTTGTAGCAAAAACATCTAATTTTTTATTTCTGATTTACAATTATCTATTGAAATGAATTTTAAATTTAATTGGCCCAGCACTTTGAAATATCCGAGCTTCTCATATTCCTGCGAACTTCTGCTTCCACTGTTCGATTTTCAGGCCAACCTGAGAATCAAGCGAACACTCATATTGTCTATTATATTAACAAAGGATTTCGTCCATAAACTCATCATCCGGCAACGGAGGTCAAGGTTAAGTGTCTAATGTGGTTAACCACCTCGTTGCTCTGAATGTGAATTTCGATGAACAATCAGGTACCACTGTCGAATTTCAGTTTTTCTTAAAGCCAATGTGAGAATTTTGAATATGTCCTCCTAAACAAGAGCCTTTATTTAACAATTACTGAAAATTTTTACTTTTGATATTGTCGTGCTTCCTGTATCTTTTCTACAGGTCTTGAAATCAACTGTTGCGAGCTCCTGGCTATAGTCACCATGTAAGGTTTGAAATCAAAAGTTGAAGTCATAACACCAAATTTTTACTACCGTATTATCACACAGATAAGGCACGACCTATCTGAAAAAAGTGAAAGTTAAAAATGAATATACTGATTTAAAATTTCTCAACTTCCTTGATTTTTTTAATGTCTCTCAGGACTATACATTCATTCCGCACTCTTATAACGTCCCTATTAAACTTAAAATCACTCAAACATTCCAACACGACACACATATTTACAAAATGTATCACATACATGCTCAAAACATCTTTCATCAGGGGGAGAATGTCTGAGACTCATCAAACTCAAGCTCACGACCCAGAGGACCACCCATCAACACCAGAGAACCACAACCACGCTCTGCTATCAGAAATGTTGGTACGAGAGCGGGCTTGGAGTGGTAGTCGCGCAATGACGAAGATTGGGGTTGGCGGGTCGTTGGAAAATGCAACGCTATCTCACCGAAATATCGCGACGAAGAGATATTTTTGAAATCTGATTAAATATCGTGTTCGGAGATGTGACATCAGTTGGGGATGATTACTCAGTCCATTGATCCAGAAATTCTGCATCGTTTTGATTAAATTCTCCCGTTGCTGAAATAGCGGTTGTCGACTTTGATTGCTTTCTGTTTCCTGTATTTTCGGTGCAGATGCCTTACTTTCTCTTTCTTTGTCAATTGAATGAGTATATTCATAGACATAAACACGTATCATGATTAAACGAAGAAAAACATAATCCTCTTTTTATGAGCAAAATTTTATTTTGACAAAACGTTTTTTTATTTTGAATCAGCTCTTTCCAAAAAATCGATTTATTAAAAAAATGACAACTTTTTTTACCAACTAACATCAAATTTTCAATCGATTCCAGACTTATAACAATGATTTTAAGCTGAACGAAGAAAAGATTTGGGATGATAACAGGTGCGCAGGCAAAATCTGGAAATATGAAAAATGCATACTATCAGTAAATTAAAAATAAATGGAACATCCAATTAAATTGCAGCATGAATCACATTGGGTAGGGGGTTTCTTGCATAATATTTCGTCATTCTCTCGACATTCATTTTCTCAGAAAAGACATGACAGAGCAACAGCTCAGTGAGAGAGTTCGCAACTTTTGGCAGCTGAACTTTTTAAAAGGAAAAGCCTTCACTGTAAACCTTTTTGTGAATCAAGGTTGTGCATGGTCTACCATTTATACGCTTCTGTCAAACCTCTCAAAGAGTTCAAATGTGTACATGAAGCCAGGAAGTGGAGGCCACAAAAAAAGTTAACAAATCAATAGCGCACAAGTATTTGGAGATGGATTCAAACAAAGTGGGGTGTATATCTCAGACGTGAAGCCAGCAAGTATGGTGTCTGTGCCACGACGATGAGGAATATTATCAAGGAAAGCGGTCTAAAATGCCAAAAGAGAAAGAAGGCTCTTCAGTACACAGAGGAGCAAGTAAAGCGAGTGAAGCTGAGAGCAGGGAAATTACTCCGAAGTTTGAGTGATAAAAAAATCATCATGGACGATGAGAGCTACTTCAAGTTGAAATGGGATTATCTACCAGGAAATGATCACTACTTTACTTCGAGTCCTCAATCTGCTCCTGAACACGTCAAATAGAGAACAGAAAGAAAGTTCTATGTTCAGCTGATGGTTTGGCTTTGTGTCTCTGCAGACCACATCAGTGATCCTATATTTTTGCAGCGGCCAAACAGTGTACATGCCGATTTCTATCAGGAGCAGTGCATCAGACAAGGTCTGATGAAGTTTATCAAGAAATATCATCGAGATGACGAAATTCACTTCTGGCCGGACTTGGCTTCTGCACATTATGCCAACAGCACTCTCAAACTTCTCCATCATCTCAGCATCCACTTTGTTGACAAGGAGAGTAATCCTCCCAACGTCCCACACTGCCGCCCCATTGAGAACTTTTGGGGCGCTCTAAAGGCGAAAGTGTATGAGGGAGGCTGGGAGGCTCAAACAATCCCTTAAATACAGCAACGGATTAAGAAAATGTTGAAAACAATGGATCTGTCACGACCCACTTGTTCGTAGCAGTTTTGCATGCTCAGAGGCCCCAGTAACTGTTAAGGGTCAGCCACAACCCGATCCCAGCTTATATTATCTATAGGCTAATTGTTAATACTCATTGATACGCTATATCTATTTATGGGTCGGACGCCTCTTCTCGCTCGACATCTGCCTGGCAGTGCCGAGTCTGAAGGGCCTGCGGGTTCAGTTAAAGATAGGATGGGCTATGGGCCCCCCACCTAGCAAAGCGTCGCTCAGGGATGATTTATCTTATATTTTTATGTATCGCGAGCTTACAGTACTATTGTGTTTTATGAGATAATATTTCTGTACTTTTACGCGCTCAAACATATAAGTTGTCAAGGTTCGCTATAACCGTACAGTAGATTCGTACTTCTCAATTTGTTGTACGATAGTATCTTAATAGTCAGCTATCGACAGCGGGTGCCCCGCGCCCTGTGGTCGAATCTGTTCTTAAAGTTTTATTATTGCTTAACTCGTTGAACTATACACGAGTATAACCACCCTTTAATTCGACTTAACCCACATATTTCGTTGAAACTTAGATAACATCTGAGTCTTAAATTGAATTAACCTTAAAATTATCGCTTGATTCTTAATAATTATTAACTGAGTCGAATATAAAATCTGCTAAAATTATTAGTGATAAAATCATCAGAATAAAATAGGAAACTAGGTAAAATTCTCTAACAATAACCTAAATTTCAGTTTTATTCGGCCAATGTTATAATATTCTATAAAACTTCTTCATTTATTATTTCTATGTATTTATTAAGCAAAAAAAATATTACGAAGTAATTCCCAATAATAATCAATCGCCTTATAAATTATCGATAAAAGAGGAATTCGCATTTGTTTTACCGCTTTAATTTAATCGGCGACCTTAAGTGGTATTTTAAATAATGCTCGCCGTTAAATCGGTCATGAAATCGTTTGACGAGTCGCTGCGGAATCGAGGTACTTATAACCTTTCACGTAAAATTATAAAGAAACTATTAATAACACATAACAAAACTAATTTACAAAATTCATTCGTAACATTACGGATTTCTTATTTACGTTAGAATAGCTTTAAACACTCGATAGCAAGTTTTACACTCCAACTTACTAATAATTAAATACCTTTACATATTCATTTATTAAAGTTGTATTTAAATCTATTATGAGTCGAGTACTCTCAGGCCTTCACTAACAGAATTCATATTCAAATTCACTAATAATATTAAAGATTCGGTATCAAAACTTGTGTTAATATGCATTATAAAATTCATTAATAAAATTCTTAAAGTTACAAAACTAAAGTAAGTATTAAATCGAACGAAGGAATTTAACTACGGTTTATAAAACTTTATTTACTAAGTCATAATGTTAACGATCAACTGTCGCGCCATTAGTCTAGATGATACGACCCCGTCGACTCAAGCATCTCGCTCAGGGCTATCGACCTCACGTCGATAATACAGGGTGCGGCAGCTATTTGAGAACAAAATGACATAAAGTTCAAAAAATGAATATACAACAGAAAAATAACATTTATTACAATTTAAAATTTTACATATATTAACACGTA
>MQRK01215411.1:28204-40070 GCA_001938485.1 Girardia tigrina
ATTTTGGACTTTGCGGGTGACTCATGGTAAGTTTTTAATTAATCTTTGTTTATCTTAATTAATTGTTTGAACTTTCAGGGCCCATAACTTTACTCAGGGTGGTCCAGTGGCTTCGCGGGTTTTTTTCCACGGATTGCCCGCGCGATAACCTATTATGGGAGGGTCGGTTGACCCCGTAGCCTCATCGCGTCGTCCAGTAAGTAACTTTGTTAATTTTATCTGGTTTTTAATTAATTTCTTTTTCTTTTAAGGATAATAATTGCTTGCAAAGGTTCGTTGCCAGCCCATATGTTCCGCCCATGTATTCGTCCTGCAAGGGGCTATCCGGAGGGGTCGGTTGACCTCTCAACTCCCATGGATAATTCGGTGGGCGATTTTATTAAGTTTTTGGTCTATTTTAATTAATTCTTTTTCCTTTTAGGACCTGTAACTATTCTCGGAGTATGAAAATCCTCGGCGGGTCGTCATCCCCGGTTGTTAGTGTTGCGTGTTATGTGGGGTCGGTCTTCTTTTTATTATCGGGTAATTTTTTATCGACTTTGTCTATTTCATTCATTTATGATTGTTTTTTAGTTTTCATCTATGAGCTTCGAGGAACCGGATAGGAGAAATTATCATGTTATAAAGGTTTTAAATATATGTATGAAATTTGCTGATTTTTCCTTGTTTTCTTGGTGTCTGTTATGTGCTATGTTTGCGTGTTTGTGGATGACTGTAACATTTTTCGACCGTAACAGATCAGTCCACATTGCGGAAGGACTTCAAAGGAATTAAGAAACGCCTTCATGCTGTGTATAGAGACGGACCACTTTCAATTATTCTGTAAACATTTTTTGTTCCTTACATCTTGCCCTTCAAGAAAAAATAAACAGCTTCTGAAAATTTTATTTCGTCTTTCCACAAGGGCGGTTTAAAATTTGTCCAGATTTTGCCTGCGAACCCGTTAGTAAAATAAAATTGAAACGATATCAATGGAGGAGAAGTTAAAATTCCTAAAATCTTTATTTCTTGATAATGATTTTGTTTTTAATTATGGCTTTGTCTCGAATAATTTACCGAATAACTTACCCAAGAGAGCCGGCAACCCATGTCAACTGTCTGGGGAGATCGATAATTGACTTAGTAATTCTTCGCTTGATTCGGTTATTTTTCCAAAATGTTCTATTTGTACTGATATTATCGATCTCGAATCCAAGTACTTGTGGCTTGATGTCAATAGAATTACCGAATTCTTCTGTACCGTCTGTACTGCAAAAGCTAATCTTTCCGATCTCTCTTCTTCCGAAAAATTAGCAACCGAGTCGACTAATACTTCCACTATTTCCTTGGGTAAATGTAGAAAATGTAATATCTTCTTAAATAGTGACGATAGAATCGAAATATCTCTTGAAAAACAAATAACCACTTTTTGTAGAAATTGCGTAAAAGAAAAAAACAATCTTGATAAATCGACTATCGATGTGAATTTAAATTGCAAAAACTGCAAAAATCTTAGCAATCCTGAGCTCTCTGAATTTTTCATCATAGGTCAAGAAAAAACTCTTTTGTAAAGAATGCACTTCTACCTGTTTAATTAGATCCACAGTGAATAACTCTTGTTACATCTGTAAAACGACTTTTACTTCTAATGAAACAATTTTTTCTGTCGGATTTTCTGCGAATCAAAATATACTTTGCACCGGCTGTGTTATTTCTGTACAACCCGCTTCGAAAACTTGTAATGAAAAATGGACCGATTTGGCTTTTTCTGCGAAAATTCATTTGAAAACACGGAAATTGTTAAAATTTTTAATTTTAATTTTAATAAATTAATAATTAAATCGAAAAATTTTCAAAATTTGTGTTGTGTGAATTGTTTACTAATTAAATTCAAATTATATCAAAATTTCGAACTACATCCACGTAAATTCTAAATTTTTTCGCCTGTGGCAGGATGCTCTGTGCTCAGCCCCCGGCTGCGCCATCAGCGCCCGCACCTTGCGCGCTGGTCTCTGCGGCCAGCGAGGCCACTCCCTACTAGGCATCCGTCCAAAAAGAGCGCGCTGCGCCGCCGCCGCCAAACAAACCGCTAACGCAGGCACATCCACTAAATACTTTAAATTCATACAGGAATGATGGATACATCTGTCCGTGTACTTGTATCACAGCTATGCATGGAAAGAGTAGTACTCTAGCTAATACAAACATAACAGTACATCCCTCTATCTCAGCTATTGATGGAAAGAGTAGTACTCTAGCTGATAAAAATACAACACTGCGCCCAGGCAGTTCTAATATTAATATCAGTTATGCTGACATGGTTAAACTCTTACAATACAAAAACATACATCAAAGTAATCAACAGTTTCTTGATAAACAACAATATTCTCAACACCAGACACAAACCAACACAAAACAAACACAAAATAATGGTCTACAACCTCAACATCAACACACGCATGCATATCAACAAAACCCAAATAACCAGACATTCTCCAACTTTGTTAGATAAACTGATACACAATATAACAACTACATTATAGATAAACAAAATCAACCTGCTTCTAATGAGACAACGGACCCATTTGAAGCATTCTTTAATGCTAACTGTAGTGTACCCACTACTTCAGACACCATAGTGTCGCATATTAATGTACATTTTTGTGTATGTTATTTGAATGTTGTTGTGACGATAATTTTTGTTGTTCACGTTTCTCTTATCCTTAATCCGTCTCATTCGGAAGCAAATATTCCTGTTGGTACTGGTAAAACAAGATCTAAAATGCCGTTTTGTAACGAAAGAAATTATGAATTATAATAATAATATTATTATACTATAATTATAAAATAATATGTAGTTATAGTGTAATAATATCATTATAATAATAATATAATATAATAATATAAAAATCAATAAATATATTGAAAAATAATTCTCATCAAATTACCGAACAATTCTAATTTTCGAGAGCGTATACCTGGATTTTACCTCTATTAATCGTCAAAAAGATTTCAAAAAACGGAAACAATCCATCAGATCGTCTTCAGAACACCGATAACATTCCAGCAAATTAATATCGCGATCTAAGACATATCCGACGTCATTTGACGATAAATATACGATCTCCTGCAATTGTAGACCCATGAACCCCAGTTGTTCCTTTATGTCCATCACAATCATACTGAACGGTTATTTATTTTGTATCGGACGTTGTGTAAATATCATTTAAACATCTGAGTTTTTGTTTAGTTTATTTTGTCATTTTTTTAAGTAAAAGCAACCTCAAGTGCATAATATCAGGACTTTAGGTTGCTTTTACACTGACCTTGAGCTTAACAAAATGGGTCTAGAAATGACCGACCTTTTACGGGAGAAGTTCATATGTCATAGGAATGGAAACAGCCAATCCATAAGGAATATTGAACTATCAAAAAGCAGACTAACTACTCTATTAAATAAGATCTTCCTTCAAACGGTTTGCCTATATGGCAATGGACAAACTATGGCTATAAACTACAGCGAGATCAAGAGACCTTATGGATCAGTGAACTCAATGACTTACCAATTCGCACTGCTCATGATTGATCGCTCAGTTGATCGCCTTTGAAAGAAATGTTAGATAATGATCTCATAAGAGCAAATAAAAAAATTATTTAAAAGCTGCAAGAAATTCTAAATATTACAGACACCTTGCAACATAAGAGACGAATAAACACCATTATGATGAACCAACTTGGATATGTTTTCTCCGAAATAAGGGAACTATTACTGATGGAAGAGAAACAAAATCATGAATTCAAGAAAGGAGAAAAACGAAAGCCTCTGGCTAACGAACCAGAAATAGAAAGAATCAAGAATTTTCAGAATAAAAAGAAACAAGAGGAGAAAAAAGATATTCAAATAACCCAACCTCCACTTCCACATTTCAGAAGAGATGTGATGAAATTGAGGAAAGAACCACAGTTCAATGGGAAATATCAAAAAATAAATGCAGTGGCAGCTGTTCTTAAAGACAATGCACACTGCTCTAATTTCGGAAAATTCGTTGGATTTGAAGCAAAAAGCCGGAATACAGATGAGAGTAGAGTGGCAAGTCTTGTGATCCGTAAGCTACAAAAGTATGCGATCGAACCTGAACCGGTATGGCGTACACTCGCACAGCTGCAAATCACAGAGATAACTTAAGAAGCACTGGCCTTTAGCCAACAACTCCCAGAGCAGAAGAGAGAGCTAAATGCGGAGACAATCGAAGGTGAAGTATGAAAGAAAGTTATTGATGGCAAACAACACTTCACGAATGCGGTATTTACAGTGCGTTCCAAAAGTCTGTTCGCACCCATTGAAATTTTGATTTATGCTATTTATTAAATTTTTTAATTTGTTTAAATGCTTTAATTTAAATAATTTTAGTAAATTTAAAATTGAAATATCAAGACCATCTTTTTTTAAGATGAATTAATTAAATGCCTATCTTTTAGATTCAATGACAACTCGAAATATAGATATAAGGTTTATGATTATTATTGTAGAATTAATGAACGAGGGTCATTCAACAAGAAATTATGAAGGTTAGACATGGTATTATTGTTTAAAGCGGGGCATTAAAAAATTGTACATAAGTTCAAGACATTAGGTACATGTGAAGATAAAAAACGTTGTGGACGACCTTCAAAATTACCAAAACATTCTGAAAGAATTATTCGCCGTATATGCTTGACAAATAGAAGCATGTAGATAAGAAAAATAACAGGAGCTTTCAATGCAGCTGGAATGATACATGCATCACGAAGTACAGTGAATAGAATTTTGATAAAGTACGGCTTAAAAAGTCATTATGCTGTTTGCAAGCCTTTATTGAATGGAAAGCAACGAAAAAGAAGAGTTGAATTGGCTCGGGATAAACAAAATTGGCACATAGATAAGTGGTCGAATGTAGTTTTTAGCGATGAATCTATGTTCCGCACATATAGTCACACTCGTAGCGAAATCGTTAGAAAGTTTGACAATGAAATGCTTAGTCAGATTTGTACTAAGAAGGTCCTCCAACACGGTGCCCAAGTTCATGTATGGGAATGTTTCTCCAGATTTGGTGTTGGTATCTTAAAACGGATAAACGGAAATTTAAATTCGAAGAACTGTCAAGACCTAATTGTCAATAACATAGACATAACATGGCAATGCTTGGTATTCCCTCTTCCAAATTTTATATTTCAGCAAGACAATGCGCCTTGCCATTGATCAGCATCAACAGTGTCTTTTTTGAAAACAAAGATGATAAATATTCTTGATTGGCCTGCCAACTCACCAGATGTAAACCCAATTGAGAATTTGTGGGGTATTATAAAGAGAAAAATAAATAATATGGATACTTTGAATTCAGAGAAAATTTGGATAGAAATACAAAAGTTATGGTACAACATACCAAGTTCTTTATGTCGTCGACTTGTCGATTTGATGCCGCGAAGGGTGTCTTTAATCATCAAGATGAAAGGATACCACACAAAATATTAAAAATAACATTTTTATTTGTAAATATAATATTTACTTCCACTTCATCGTCTTTTTACTTAGGAAATTTGTATAAGTGATGATTTTTATGGGTGTGAACAGACTTTTGGAACGCACTGTAGACAATTCCGGCTGAGCGAACTGGAAAAATTAGCGGAATCGCTAACCGCTATCGCTTTTGAAGAGCTATGTCATCAAATGAAATGGCCAATTGAAACACTTGTGAACAATGAATTTGTTGGTAATTCTATCCAAGACTTCGCCAGAGAAGCCAGAACAGATTTTTTCAGGAAATAACGGGCAACCGTTGAGGAGAATAGTCAAAAAAATACAGAACGGAAAGAAAAAGAAAAAATCAGCGTTAGAGAATGAGAAGGAAAAGACCTTCCAAGAACTGGTTAAGAAATGTGAAACATGGAAATATCGCTCCAACTTGGTTAAAACAGTAGCTGATCGAGTTTCTGCCCGACATCTGCCAACGGAAATGCGAAAGATGCTTGTTGAGGAATTGAGCGACAGATGGAAAAGTGGAGCATTTGAGGGGGTCCTACCACCCAAAATAGCGCAACTAGCGAAAGATGCTGAAACTAAATTTAAAAGAAAATTCCTCAACAAGCAAAGCGAGAATAAAGATGAGAAAGAAGAGAAAGATCTCGAAAGAACGGGATACGATAACACCGACACTACAACCCTTGCAAATACACCAATCCTGAAAGAACGATTGTTGCAGTCAAAAAAGAAGATTCGTATCTCCCGTCCGGTAGATGCAATTCGAAGACGTAACACAATTACAGGAGAAGTGGAGAAGAAAAAAGAGGTTGAAATCGTAACCACAGATGAATCCACTTTAGCTGTGGAACATTCCAACAGGGAAACCATAAATAAAGCTAATGAAGAAAATGACAAGATTGAGACGGAGCAAATATCATATGAGAGCTCAGTAGAGGCCGATGTTAAGCCGAACAATACAGAAACGATTATGGAAATTGATGATTCCATAATTGTAGCGGTTGAACGGAATAAAAAGGCAAATGGTGTAGTGAAAGAAGAAAATATTGAAAAATTGGCAGAATCAAGAATAGGAAAAGAATCACCAATGTTATGTCCAATTCCATTGAGAAGAAGTAAAAAATTGGAGTCACCCCCCCAGCAACCTGAAGTGTCGTGCATCCAGGAAGCAAGGAATAATATTCACCTTGCAGTCATGGAGAAATTGAAAAATGAGAAGATCTATATGAACTGATTGAGATACTGACGGATAGTGTTTTCTGCGGGGCGGTAACCCTGATCAATTTCGAAAGGCGGTAATGGACGAACTAGCGGGAAAATGGGGTACCTCGATGTGGGATGATGGTATCCCTGATATCCTGACAAAGAAAATAGACAACATGGTTGGTGACATGAAGATCAAGTATCACCAACTTGTTTCGGGAGAGAGGCAACACAGGGTTTCAGAAGAGGTGAACTCTACTCAGAGATCATCACAAATGGAACCGTTGTTTGGAATAATTGAGGTAAATGATGAATCAGATTCAGATGAATTAGAATCTAGAGATGATTCATTTGGAAACGCAAAAATAGAAGAGTATAATACTCCGATTTCATGCGGTCGAAAAATCCCACGACCCATTTTGATTGTATGAAGACTTCAGATGAGACTCCAGTCACTACTGAAGAAAGCCCGGAGGAACAGAGAAATGTCTACATACTGAGGGCGTTAACAAGGGCTGTAGATGAGACAGTGCCGGATACTGTCTCACCAAGGTTGGTGGCACTGATGAACAGCATATTGCCACCAACGCCGCGACCAATTAGTGAACCAAGAAGAGTAACAACGCCAATGCCAACAAAACCTGAGCTTACCCAGAAAACACCGGCAACAGAGATGAGGAAGAAGATGGGTCCGGCCTGCAAAACGAATCAGAAAGCAGAAGTCGAACAAAAGACGGTTCCAATGAAGAAGATGATCGATTTTGTCGACGAAGAAGGTTTCGTGATGGTCACTAAATCTGACAAGACGGCTAAGGTTCCTTCATTGAAAGAAAAGAAATCCACCAAGTGACGGGATTGGCCCATTCCATCAACAGAAGCAGGGATGGAGTGCCCACCCTCACTTATGGATGATGAAATCGAAATAGTGAAGATGCAGGTTCCTGTTAAAACAACACCAGTAAACTCAATGTGGTTCACTAGTGAGCACATTGACTTTTACTTCAGGAACCATGCAGGATTGGCAAGCGAAGGATATGTGAGCCAGTGGACTGTAACGCAATGTTGAACAGCAGAATACGAGTGAAACGATTCATAGGTTTTGAGAAAGACGATGTGAATGCGTGTAACTTTTTGTTCTGTCCGTTTAACGTTTGAAACGCTCATTAGGTTCTGTATGGAGTCGAAAAAAGAGTTGCCTTTCTCTTTGATCGGCTGAAGGAAAGTGGATTGAAGAGGGGTTCGGTGGCGATGGGAATGACACTTCATAGGATCGTCAACAAATTCCTGTTTGATGGTCTCTTGGAGTTTGACAGTGAGTGTGTTCCGGAGTTTTATCAGACGAACGACCAAGGTTGTGGTCCTTTTGTCTGTATATATGCTGCCGGTTTAGTGGAGAAAGAACTCCTGCCATTGCAGTCGAACAGATTAGGGAATTTGTAGAACTGATGCCGGGAAATGAGAGTGCTCCGAAGCTAATTGGAGGGGGTCCAGCACTCCTGGACAATTCATTGCAGGAGTATCTCTCATTTACGGAAGATCACTTTTCGGTATTTATCAGTTCTTACACAGTAAGTCACCGACATCTGAAGGTGAAGTCGATTGTAGTGACGGTAATCAGCAAAGGCAATGCTTCTTTCCTTAGAAAACAGGTTAACCTGGACATTTTTGATGGAAAGGAGTGTATTTACCTGCCGGTGCTGATTGATAATAGGAGATGGGTTTTGATTGTGGCAGACTTGATACACTATGATATCTCAGTGTTAGATCCCACTGCAGATATTATTGATGAAAGTCTGTTGCAAAGAATGAGAGTGACTGCTCGATACTTCGAAAACTTGTGTCTCACAAAAAGAGAAATGAGAATAAATGTATTTGTGCCGCCACATCAGCTGGTGCTGAATGGAGGACAGACGGGGCTGATGATGTGTGGATACATTCGAGCTCTGATGGAAGAGCGGCCGCTTTTTGATATCAATATTGAGAAACTTAAGAAGCAAATCGCTGCACAACTCATCAGAGCGAAGAAGAAGGGTCCCACATCAACAGTGAAGCAGAGGAAGAACCACACCACTCTCAATGCAACTCGTGCAGCGAGAGTGGAAAATTAATTGACCTTTGCTGAGGTCAGATCATCTACAGTGGACCCCGATATACTTGAGAGAGATATAACTAATTATATCTACTCTCACAGGCCCATTAAATGGAGAAATCTGTATATGGGCAGCAAAGTTGTCGAGTCCACTAACCAAGATCCCAGCTTAAGCAAATTGTATCGGGTTCAACCAAAGAAAGGAGTTCAAATAATACTAAACAACACAGTTGCTGACACTACTCGATCGACAGAAGCAATCATAGAGCATTTTAGCGCAAATTCGGTTGCCTCCCCTATTAGTGATTTGGTGGATACCATCTTAGTTAAGAGAGGTGATCCATTCGAATTCAGGGAGGTACTGTCTGGTGAAGTGGTGGAAGCGCTGAACAAGGCCAACAATTCATCCCCGGGTTACTCAAATATTACATATAAAGATACGTTATATTGTGACCCGGTGGGTGCAATATATACAAAATTATATAATAGGATAATCAATAACCGAGTTATCCCGGAAAGTTGGAAGGAATTCTTTACAATACTCCTTCCAAAACCGGAAAAGCAAGGTCAATATGATCAAGTCTTATCATGGAGACCGATAGCTATCTTAGAGTGTGCCTATTAAATATTGACTACACTTCTAAGAGATCAATTAAATAGGTGAGTAGTGGACAACGAACTCTAGCACCCATTGCAGAAAAGCCTGGGACCGCATGATCGTTGTGCTGAGCACAACTTTCTCATTAGGGCGATCCTAGACAAGTACTATTCTCAGCTGGTGGGAGCTGAGTTCCACGCAACAATGCTGGACAATGCTGATGCATTTGGCTCAGTGTCGGTGGAAATCATCCTAAAGCACCTGGAAAGAATGGGTTAGGAGCCGACTCATTTGACCTGATAAGACAGCTGAACAAAGATTGCTCATCGGCGTATAAATGTGACAAAATGGTGACGGGTCAGATCCCGATTTTAGTGGAGGTGCGACAGGGTTGTCCACTCTCAATGCTGTTATTTAATATCGCCATAAACCCGGTCTTGCGACCAGTGTTCACCACATTTACGACGACAGTTAAGGTAGGCATTGGAGGCATGAGCTTCCAGTCCAAGAATAATTTTGAGACTTTTCCAAATCCCGACATCCCATTCATTGAGGATAGTAAAGGGAGTATAAACGTTTCTAAAATCAAAGATGAACTTACAATGCTCACACATGTTGTAAGCATGAAGTTTTTTGGGACCAGATAAGAAAGACGAGGTGTAAGCTCAATCTCGGAATCAATTATCTGGAAAAGTTCGATAGGGATATAGTGAATGAATCGCATTATAAAACATCCTAGATTATATAACCCTCATAATATAAAAATGATGAAATAAGGACCCCTTCAAGTAGATAATCGCATTCACATCAACATACGGGATACCAAGAATGGCTCATTTCGAAACCCGAAAGGACATATCGAGGTTTTTGACTGCTTGTGCTATGACATTAATTCTATATTCTCTAAGTCACTTTGGTTAACTAACCGTTGAAAAAGGGCAATCTGAGCAGCTCGGAGCATTCTCCTAGTTTGGGAATGGGATATTTAGTAAGAGGTTGGCAGGAGAGGAAGACCCGTTTGGCATGAAGAAGGATAGCTTTGAGATTAATTTTATAGCTCTTAGAAGAGTGAACTGTTTTTCTCATATATCCACATACGAGAGGACCAATATCAACATATTTCGGGGATGTAGTTGGAGGAGAAAGAATAGAAGGGGACAGAGGGCTAGAGAGAAAAAAGAGCGAGGACACAAAAGTATTGATAGCGTTTATTTCAACGAATAGTATGTCAGTTCAGAGAGACCTAGTGGATCTTGAACAGATATGGAGTTACAAAGAATAGAAACAGATAAGAAAATCCACCTGGATTGCTTGAGAAAAATGGGGAAGAACAGATAATTATGAGAGGTAATACCTTGCAGATTGAAATGAGTAAAGACGTATTCTTTATTCTTAGAGAGGATGGCTCTCGTAAGGATTGTTGGAAAGACAAAGTAGTCAGAGTTGTTGACATATTTGATGCAGTATACATCGACTTAGTTATGATAAAAAGATAGAAAGCCTAAAAGGTAGTTTCCATGAGATGGCTGAAATCCAATGGAATCAGAATGTATGTCAGGAGACAGAGATATGAGAATTTTACGGATATGAAAAATGAAGAGGTGGGGCAAGAGATCACTGAAATAGAGACGAAGTATGTAAGAGCAGAAAAGTGGCCCATAATCAGTATTGTTATTTGAATTGGAAAATTAAACATGTTAAAAATAGGTGACACTATATTAGAAAATTTATTATTTTTATTAAATAACTTTTGTGTTATTTTTTTAACAATTTGCGCAGTCTTATAGTATGGTGAGTTCGTTCACAGGGGATCAAAGGTCAAAGTCAAGTAGCATAAGGATTCACTGCGAGTCTTCAATGTTTAGGAGAATAAAGATTTTATCATTATGTCGAATAGTTGAGTTCGTTATATTAAACTAAGAACTATTTAGATCTGCAATCGATAATTCAGGGACTAGTTCCGAGGAATATATAAAGCCAGCTTAATGGAGGAAAAGTAGGTATAGGAAATGGTCAATATCACTACCTGCAATGGAAGTCAAGAGAAGGCCAGCCGGCAGATCAGGTAGTTTGTTGGCATATTTTACAAGGTTTTTTAGAGGAGAGGGAGCAGGAACGGTAAAACGTCAGATGGGTTTCTTATATCGTTCTATTAAGTCACTAGTAAATAACCCGTCATGTATGACGGGTAAAATTGAGAAAAGAAATTTCATTTTTTAATTTTAATTTGAGTAATTTTGGATGTGGAACAGATGCATTAAAACAAAGAAGACACAATTATATCACTTTTTATAATTTTTTTTCATATATCAAATTTTCATATATCAAGTAGATAATTATTATTAATATAATTATCTACTTACAATTGTAAGTAGATAATTATATTAATAATAATTCATATGGAAAATTCTGCTAATAATAATTTTCCATATGAATTATTATTAATATAAATATCTACTTACAATTGTAAGTAGATAAT
>MQRK01215420.1:0-15776 GCA_001938485.1 Girardia tigrina
TCCGGTTAAGGTGCCTAACATCACGCTCATGAGAAACCACAAAAGGTGTTGGTTGATAAAGACAGCAGGACGGTGGACATGGAAGTCGTCATCCGCTAAGGAGTGTGTAACAACTCACCGAATCTCGTTAATCCATTCATGCACGTCACTAATTAGATGACGAGGCATTTGGCTACCTGAAGAGAGTCATAGTTACTCCCGCCGTTAACCAGCGCTTGATTGAATTTCTTCACATTGACATTCATGGCACNNGGCAGAAATCACATTGCGTCAAAGCCGTTCACCAGCCATCGCAATGCTTTGTTTTAATTAGACAGTCGGATTCCTCTAGTCCATGCCAGTTCTAGGTTGACCGTTAATTGTACAATGACGACCATGAATCCGAAAACTCACAAATCATAGCCTAACCCGCCCATCATTGCATGCCAAAACTCACCATAGCAGCCAAGACACTCAGATTTGACATTTTCTGAATAGATACTTGTTAAAGCCTTCTAGACATTCGCCTAAAAAAGAGTTTCACCCTTTTAGTTATCAAAGGACACTTCATGGAAATATACCTGATTGGCTATGTAGAGCGGACCCTATGGAAATAAACTATGGAAATTATCTTTATGAAACAGACTAGATTGAAAGATATATAAAAAATATTCTTTTTCTGCTGGTTTTATGAGATTTAATCACTTTGACAAGATATATATTCTTACAAATACACTTTTTAATGCTTTAAATCCTTTAGAATATGTCACTTTACAGATTTGCTTGTGTTCTGAGATGTTTACCTCTTTTGATTTTTTTTGAAATTAATTAATTATAATTGAAATTAAATATAATTTTTATGTACCAAAAAGAACTAGCAAAATTGTTTTATAATATGTAGCTATTCAACATTAACAAACTGAATAGAAAGAAACTATTTGCAACTGTTTCAAGGTGCCACAATCAATAAGTTGAGCACTTGAAATTTATAAAATAAATACAAAATAGAACTCAGATATAATATAATTTTAAGTAATCAGAAATTAAAAACATAATATCAAATTTGTATTAATATCAATACCGTCATTAAAAGCATCAAATTTATTCAGATTTTTTATGATTTATTTTGACTGATAGTCAACTGGATTATAATGGATTATTAATAGGGTTTTTTAAGGTTTCCAGCTGGATGTAACCTAAGAAAATGTGGGTGCACAGTATAACATATTTACTTTTACTAAAATTGTTACATCCCACATGCACACTGGATTTAAAGGGTTAAGAACAAAAGAATGTCTTATACTTTTTAAATAAGTATACAATTATAAATGATGTTTATTAGGAGCGTGTATGTGCGAGAGGGTGAGAGATTTTGTGGAATAGTAGTGTGTATATTTTTTTAAAAAGACCCATGCTTTACCTATAATTTGGTAAATTTTTGGGTGTACATCTACAAAAGTTGTGTGTACATTTTACACCCAAAATGGCATTAAAAACCCTGATTAATAGTAAAGACGATTAAACAATCAACTTGTATATTAGGTTGATACAAAAGAAATCTCGTTTTTTAACCGTCAACTTTAAATGAACATAACTTTATAATTAACTTTATTAGTCAAAGTAAAAACCATTACATTGAACACACTGTTGCCAACGGTTAACAAGATTTTTTTATTCCAGTTTCATAAAATTCTAGAGTTCTGAAGGCGATGAAGTCATCCAAGGCTCTTTCAGTATCTCCTTGGTTTCTGAAGCATTTTTCGCGAAGGAACTGGCTGAAATGTTTGAAAGGTGATAGTCTGTAGGAGAAAGGTCTGGTGAGTACGGTGGATGAGGCAAAGTTTCATATCCCAGTTTTAAAAAAACTCATGCAACATGTGGACGAGCGTTGTCATGCAGAAGAATTGGCTCCTTTCTATTGAGTAATGCCGGCGGTTTTTTTGTAGTTCTTAGTGCATTTTGTCAATTTGCTGACAATACTTTTATACTGTAATTGTTTTGCCTTGTTTTAGGAAGCTGTAATGGATTAAACCGTGTGCGGACAACCAAACAGTTACCTTGACATTTTGTGGTGTAATTTTGGTTTCTGAAAAGGCTTTGAAGTCTCATTGAAAGCTAACCACTGAGCTGAACGTCGCCGGTTGTCGTATAGGATCCATTTTTCATCGCACGTTACAATTCGATCCAGAAACTGGTCGCTTTGATTACGCAAAAGCAGAGAAGAACACACGTTAAAACGACGATTTTTTGATTTTCATTTATTTCGTGCAGCATCCAATTGTCCAACTTTTTCACTTTTTCGATTATCTTCAGATGGCGAACAACTATTGATTGGTGAACGTTGAGTTCTTGAGCGACTTTCCGTGAATTTTTATGCAGGTCGGCATTGATTATCTTCTTCAAATGGTCGTCGTCAACTTGTGATGATCGACTACCGTGTTCTTCATCTTCAAGGTTCTCGTTGCCACTACGAAACTTAGAAAACCGATGTTGTACTGTTCGTAAATTAGTTGTATGTAGTCCAAATATATTGTTAATATTCCAAGCCGTTTCTGTCGCTTTTCGACCTAGTTTGAAATCATAGAATAAAATTGTTCTCATTTCCTTCTTTTCTAAAACAAAATAAGTACACCTTAAATTAACAACAATAATGTTATACTTGGTATCAAAATATAGAGTAAAGTTTAAGCTTTAAAGTATATTTAAATATGAATCTTTTTGTAAAGAACGCAAACTAGATAGCAAAATTTATTATATAAAATATTGATCGTGGTTTAGCTAACCAATTAAACTTGAAAATGTTCCTCTTATATTAAGGCAATATTATACAATATTATATATTATGTGCCCGGGTCAGTTGATGCAACTGAAATCGATCATGCAATTGCATATTCCGGTGACGTCATGACATTTGAAATCACTGAAATTTGAACTCTAGTGATATCATGAGATGTGATATCCCTGAAGTTCAATATTATTGAATGTGGTGAGGAATGTAATCACCACATAGCCCCCTTGGAGAAGAACGGAGTTCGGGGTGGTTCTCGTCTTGGGAAAAACCGAATACTGGTTTCAGATTGATGGTTTGTTCGGTCTCCTGAATTTTAATTTTTGGAACATTACCTTTAATAGAAATATCTGGAAACGGTCCAGTATAACGAAGCTTCATATGGTGAGTATCTTTTTCACGGATCCAGACATACTTGACTGATAGCACTGAACTTGGCAGATTAGTTAATTTCTCACAGAGTTGCCAAAAGATGGGTTTGTATCAGAGGAGAGAAAGTGTTTTCTGGTGGCATGTAGAGCTTTGAGATCAGTATCAATCGTTTCTCTAAAATGCTCATCAGGAAAAGTTGTACCAGCTCCCAATAATATAACACTAAGAGAATTTCCTGTAGATGAATGAAAATTATTTCTCCAACCTAATAACATGAGTGGAAGAGAATCATGCCAGTTTGAAGAGGTACCTAAACAACGTATGGAAGTCTTTAAGGTTCAATGGAAACGCTCGACAAGACCGTTCGATTGTGGGTGATACGAAGTCATATGGACGTGTTTGAATCCAAGACATTTTGCAAGAGCCTGAAATAAATTGCTTTCGAATTGCCGACCTTGATCCGTGATAACTTGAGAAGGTACACCGTACCATGCAATCCAAGTGTTGACAAAATGTCTAGCAACATTTTCAGTAGAAATTGAGGAGATTGGAACTGCTTCAGGCCATCTTGTTTTCCGATCGATTATTGTTAAAATATAAGAGCATCCTTTTGAAGGTGGGAGAGGACCGATAATGTCTAGATGTACAATCTCCAAACGATTGCCTGTTGGAAATCTGATAACTGAGGGTTTAATATGCCGTGTTACTTTATGTTTTTGGCAATCGGTACATTCTTGGTACCATGTCTTGATATCACGTCTGATGTTTGGCCAGACAAAACAAGTATGAATAAACTCGAATGTTGATTTTCCACCCGGATGGTGCAATATGTGGAATGTTTCGAAGATACGCCTGCGTAAACCGGTAGGAACGATGATTCTTTGGACACCGAGATCCATAGAATCATAAGTTATACCATCAGTGTCAGTATAAAAAAATCTTTATCTTCCATGTAATTTAAGAATTTCTGTTCTGGATTGATTAAAAAGAAAAAAATCAATTAATTTATTTATAAATTTTTTTGTAAAAAAGTTTTATTATCACTTGTTTAAAAATAAAAATGTTAATTTTTATCGGGAGATGAAAACTAATTGTTATTGTTAATTTTTTGTATATATATATATCTATATTGGGGACTAGATTGATTATTAAATTTCGTTTAAAAAAAGAATTTCTGTAGTAGATAAATTGTTTTATGTATTTTTTGTTGAAAATCGATTAAAAAATTATTTAATGTTTTTTTTATCTGGAAAATTCTAAGTGTAAAAAATATCATTTGTTTTAATTTTTGAAAATATATTGTGAGTTGTTCAAATGTTAGATTAAAAATCTTTTTTTGATGTGTGACGAATTAGATCTGAAATGAGCTAAACTTTAGAATTATTTACTTGTTTCGTGGTAGCGCTCATTCGAATTAATGATCTACGTATTATGAGAACTTTTATTGTTGTCTTATCTAATAATAAGCTTTGTTGATCGAATTTTCCGATTAAAAATAAATCCGGAAATCTTAATAATCGTGAGACTGGTGGGGGCGTTGACCGTAATTCTTGTCACAGCTGTGATTGTTGGCGCTCTTCTGTATAACTATACCGCACGAAGAGATTTGATATTTAACACAGTTGGTGGTTGTGAGCAGTTGCGAAATATATGTAAAAGTCTTTTCGTTTTTAAAGCATTACTGCAATTGGACCTTCAGTAATAGAAACCAATTACTAGAAATCACCAATTAAAGATTATGTTAGTAAAAATTCTTCCGTTTCTCTTGAGATAAGAAACAGGTCGACCATTTCTCCTCCCGGTTGAGCGTGTCGCTTTTGATATACCGGATTACCCATTTTTAAAAGTACAATGGATTTAAGTACGATTAAAGAAAGATTGATTAGAGAATTCTTTGAAATATTTAAAAATTGTCACATTTATAATTTGCCCGCAGATCCGATTATATCGATGGGACATTAAAGCATTGTATGTTCCTGAAATTGCAATTTATGCCCTCCAGAAATATCAGATTTTTTAAAAGGAATTTACATTCAGAATTGTCATCGAGAATTAAAATCGAAAAATTTCTGTCCACTCTTCTACAGGTGGAACCAGCTGCGTCTTTATGGGCCCGGAGGCTGCCGCAACAAAATCGAACATCAAAAATTTCTATAAGTGCAATATATATACACGCTGCTGAATTCTTTTGGAGACAGAGAGATGTCAAGAAGACTCTAATTTCTATGTGGTGTTACAACTATTACACAAAATTGATAAACAATATGTCAACACAACATAAAGGAGTTGGATAGTTTTTACATAAAAGATTTAGAATTTTAAAGGTTTTGTATATTATATTTAAGTTTAAAGTTTGATAACGAAAAACTTTGCAAAATTGATGAATATGTGAATGAATGTTATAGTTCTAATATGAAAAATTTCTGTTACACAACTGAATTGCATAAACGTTATTTTAGAATATCCTAGAACCTAACAGTTGTCGGGTTTGTCTTAAGAAGTCGCAAATTTCAGAGTAAGTTTTCAAGATAAAACTGTAATAAATATTGATACTTTAAATGGCGTTATTTATATTTAATTTTAATAAATAGTTAATTGCGATATTTACATTTGATCTTATGAAAGCAATAATTATCGTTAAGGGTAAATCAAAGCACGATTTGATTATTAAATTCCAAAACAATTCTATGTCACTCTTCATCTTTCAAATATTGTAAGACAAGAACGACCGCTTAATAAAAGGTCTTCTGGTGTTTTGATTGAGGCTTTGAAGTTGGAAATTGTACAAAATTATAAAATAGATAAATTATATTAGTTATTTTGACCAGTTAGTGGGTTCAAATTAAATCCCTAAGTTTTCATTTAATTACCTCTACGAGAAACACCACTTTCCTTATGTAATATTGGTTTGAGATTATTTTTATTATAATATATAACATTAACTCATAAGAAGTTTTGATTTTTTCTATTAAAATTTGTATAAATTGTAAGTAGCGTTTGTGCCACTTTTATTATTATCAAATTCCGAAGTCATAATTTAACACCACAAAATTTATTAATATCAACAATTCCCATATTTAAACAAATTTCTTGTTAATTCAATTATTTCGCCTAAAATTAATTCATTAAATTTTGTCGATTAAATTTTGAAAATTAACGAAATTTAAAATTTAAAATATATTTGCATTTTTTACGAAAATTTTACGAAATTTAAACCTTAAATTATTTAACTTTTTTTACGAACTTTTACGAAATATTAAACCTTGAAATAATTTTACTTTTTTACGAAACTTCATCATAAAAACTAATGAATTTAAATTGACAATAAACCCTTTTATTAAAAAAAATATTTCTTAAAATATTAATCCGTTAATTATTTATTTTAAAATTTATTTAAACTTATTTCATAACTTTTATTAAAATATATCCATTGTTATTACTGTAAGCATATTTTAAATAAGTATTTATTTATCATATTTTTACTCTACATTTTAATTTTTTAATTTATTTCTTTTAAATTTTCAAATTAAAAAAATAATAAACTATTTTGGCAAAACTTAAATTTAAACTATCTCCTCATATACATAAGGTATTCAATTTAAATTAAATGTTTTTTAAATTTAATAAAATATTTAAAAATTTATATTTCAAAAATTCTTACGAATTTCTGTTAAAATGTAATGAAGGAAATTTTGTTAAAAATTAATTAGATTAAAATATTCAAATGAAATATGCAAATTATCAATAATTATTTCTTTAGTAACACTTGATTAATTTAAGAACTTTTCTAAGTGTTTTAAGAAAAACGTATTCACATTTATCCTATGAACCATGTGTAACTACTTAATCAATATGTAGCACAAGAGAAGGCACATCAATCAAAAAGGAGACAAAATATCTAATTTAGTGTTCTATCGATCAGTTTATGTATATATGTATAATAAGATTATTTACATTATTTGCATCACATTGAAAGCAAAAACACAATATTGTGCTTCTTAATGTGTCATCCAGCTAGTTAAATAATAATGTTTCGTTAACAATATACGCACCGCTTAACAATTAATTGGTTAATAAACGTTGTTTATAAATATATACATATATATATTTATATTTAAATCGATTTTAGTACATTAATGTGATATTTAACATTTAAGTTCCTTTCAATGGAGATATAAATATTCTAACAAATTTGCCATGTCCAAAGATTTAGGTATTTGATTTTTAAATTATTTTTTTTTCTATTTTGATTTGATAGATTAATTTTTTGTTTAAAGTTTTATTTTTGACAATTATTTTCTTTAAAAAAAATAAAATAAATACACAAAATGAAATAATTTTTTTTCTTACAAATTTTATTGTGTGTTCATTATTAATTCATTATATTATTAATCAATAAAAAATTAACATGTTTTTTTTGTAATTATCATTTTTAATATTTCCAAATATTATTATTTATTTATACATTACATTACTTTTTTTATCGAAAATCTTACAAGTATCTTAATTAAAATTTTAATTTAGTTCATTTTTTTATATTTTTTAAATTTTTACATTTTTGCACTTTCAGTATCAATATTTTTGAAAATATTAGTGAAAAAAATGTGTTTTTAACTTAAAATTTACGAATCAAGATAAATCTTAAATGCACTTATTAAATTTGCAATACTTTAAAAAATAATCACTTTGAAAAGGTAAAAATCAATATTTAAGATAATTATGAGTTCTATTGTATTATTTTCGAATGAATTTGGTTTAAATTACTAATTTAACAATTATCATTTCTTGAAACTATTTTTCGGATCAAAAAATTTTAAAAATTATTTTAAATTTGATTAAAGTATCTTTTATTTTTAAAAATTAAATGACTAAATTGTTAATTTATTTCAAATTAAATAAAATTGGTTTTTCTGTTTAAAAACAGTAAAGAAAAAATAAATTAATCTTTAAAAAATATTTTTAATTTCATATTAGAAAAATCTTACAATAAAATACAATTTAACCAATCTTTAATAAATTTGACTTAAAAATTTTCTTTTGTTTTACTGCGCTAATTTCATCAACTGAAATAAAGAACAAATTAATAATTTATCAAATTTTGTATGCATTAACTTTTTTGACATTTATGATTTGTGATTAATTATGGGAAATACTGCAGCTACAAAAAAAGGCGACCCTGCTGATGGTTAGTGGATTTGAGGTCGGTGATTTTGGTCAATTTTTGAATTTTATTTTCAGTGAAAGCATTTCTTGAAGATGCAAAGAAAGATTTTCTTGATAAATGGGAGAAGCCTAGTCAAGTGAGTGAGACAATTGTTCCACTGTATTTGTTTATTATGACTGTTCTGTATTTAACAATTTCGTAATTATTAATTATTGTTCACATGATATTAATATCGCCAAGTAAAATCTATCTTCAAAGAATAAAAAGACGATACGTTTAGAGAAAACAATCTCATCATCAGGTCAATTTACATTTTTCAATTTATTTTTTACATCTTTCAATTTTATTTTTCCTAAACATTAAGCCAAAATACATCGATTCCATTCTCTCAAACCAACCGTTGACATCTATCGATTGCTAATTGAGAAAACAATGTTTTCTCTATCGTTCTGTATTTGACAAGGTAACAGAGACATAAAGATGACAATTGACAGTCATCCAAAAGCCAATCTTTGAGATGAAACTTCTCACACTCAATGCAATCTAGCAATTTTAATCTTCATATCTAACCCAAAACAATCCAAAATATCATTAATGCAATTAGACTAAAAAAATCTGATCGAATGGCAATCTGAAAGAACAGTGTGTTCTCTGAACTGTACCAGGATTGCGATTCGTGACACTCAGTATAATAATACATTCGGTCAGTGCAAGACAACTTTGTTATTAATTTATTCGTCTTTCCAGAATTCTCACAAAATTATAGATTTTATCGTCAAGTTATAAGCACCGCAGAATAAAATAAAAAAAAATAAATACAAGGGATAAAAATAATACAACGGGTATCGAGAGAGTCAATCATCGCATTTAGTGTATTTTTGATTAATTTTTAGGAAAATGGTGTAAATTGACCTGATGATGAGATTGTTGAATCGAAATGCGTCGTGTTATTTTTGAATATATATTTAGAATATATATTTTTAAAGCATTTTTTAAAAATCAACGTTAGACATGGTTTGATCAAATCTTTCATCATTTTCAGTAACTTTACTTTTATTGTAATTTGTTTTATTATTATTTTAATTTATTATTATAATTTTTTTAAAATTTTATAATATAAAATGGTTATAAAAGTAAAAAAAAATATTACAGTTCAATTTTATTGCTTAATATTTTAATTTTTTCTATTTATTTTATTTCAAAATATTTAGTCTTGAGATTGTTTTACTTTTCCCATTTTGGATATTAATCAATGGGTTATAGAGTCTTATTATCAATGATTCAGAATACAACATCTCACAATAAGAATCAAACATCTTCTGAAAAATAGAAAATTCATCTTTTGAAATTGATGAAGAATTTACGAGTTTTTACACCTGTTGGCGCACGAGCAAGCGAAGCGCGGTTGCGGAGTCCTGGGGTTGCGTGCTCGGTGTTTCCGGGACAAGGAGAAATCTCACTGTTTTTATCAATCCCAGTTACAGGAACGATTTCGCTTTCAAATACACATTTTGCACTTTTGCCATTACACATGATGCATGATCATCTGCGTAAATTCCCATGTGACAGTGACAAAAATCATCAGTCAGTCGATCTCTAACAATTCTGTCATAATATCCGGCGATAAGCATAAAATCTTTTGTATTAGTGAGAGATAATACTGATCCGTTATTTGATCGATAACATCGAACGTACTGTGGACATTCGTCATCTTTCACGCGTAATACACGGATAGCCCCATTCGAAAAACCAATATAAACTATGTCTTTACTTTCATTCACAAGCATAGAAATAATTTGATAAATTCTCGAGAACTCTTTGCTGGTGGGCAGAGAATATTGCCACAGACAATCGATACTCTCTCTACTCAACAGTCTCAAATCAATGTCTTTCCAGCTCCAACAAAGGACGCAACAATCACTTGAGCACAAAAAATATTTCCGGCAACTCTTTACATCATAAACATTTGCCGTGAAATTATTACCAAATTCTAACAATCCCTCTTTACCATTAACTTTAATCGAATTGAAATTATTTCAAACGGCAATTATTTTTTGACATGGACTAAATACCATGAAATCGTTGATTAAATGTGATCTGATAATGTCATTCATTTGCTCACAACACTATTTAAATTCAAAAGAAAGCCTCACGAAAAATTTTATTTCCGGTTTAAGAAAATCATTATGAACAATCAACTTGGATCTTTCGTTTTCAATAATATCACTAGTTTCATTCATTATTCATATTAATTCGATCGACACAAAATTTCAAATCTTTATTTTCATTGAAGTCGTTAAAACCTACAAATTTTCAAATCTTTATTCTCAACAAACAAATTTAAATTTCCGTCAACAATTTTACATTAATTATTTCATTGCTGAAATCGATTTCATCTTTTTCAAACCAAAGCAATCTTTGTGATTTTTTTATAATCCTTTTTAATTTTTTCTTCTTATTCGAATTTTATATTGATTGAATATTCTTCTTTAATTTGAATTTAGTAAGTCAGTATTTATTCTTTTGGTGTAAAAACTATTTTTTTGAATTGATCGGTTCATTTTTTTTGTTAATGCGTCGATTAAGTAACTGTACAGTAGTTTGGTTCGTTGAATCTTTTCAACCGTTTTGGGTTTGTTGGAGTTTCAATAATTCTTTCATTTGTGATTTAATATCTTTCTCCGAGCATGCCGAACAACTCCCCGACATCTTGTCCAATAAAGGATTCGATTCGTCGTGGAAACAATGACTTTCTGTTCATCACTTGTGTTCGACCCCTTTGTTTCTGTCGATTATCGTTCATAGCATAATGGTCAGTTATTTCGTCTTTTTTTTGTTTTTTTTGTTGTTTTTCACGTAACATCGTCAAATTCAACTGGGTAAGATTGGCTGTGTCGTCTCTCCCCAAACGGCAAATTAAATAACACCTTAAATTTGTAACATGATAAAAAATAATAACACAAATAACAAATAACATAATAAATTTGTACACAAATTTAGTTTTCACTAAATTGTCAGTTTTGAATTTCACTGTAAGTCGATTTCTTACTATCCTAACATTACCGATATTTTATAAATCTTATTCTTAAATCTTCTTAATCCTTCTGAAAAGGAAATTTTTTTAATTTGAATGCTTTCCTCTTCGTCATTTTTCTTAGTTTTGTTAGTGTGGATTCTATCTAGCATCAATTTAAAAATATTTTCTATTTGTTTAATCATGTAAATATTATTACTCAAATATTTCCTAAGAATGTCCAGTCCGTTGTATGCACTTGCGAAGGTTGAGTTAAGATTTCATATTCTGTGAATTAAAAATTTGATCATATTATCTTTTTATCTCTCTTTACAATAACTTTTTGATATTGTATAAAGTCATATCTCTGTTACCTTTCTGTACCAATCTGTTTCAAATTTATTTAGTTTGAAATATTAGGTTCGCGGATACAGTATAAAAAACAAAATATATCAACTTTCAGAAATCGTTCTGCAGATTGTTTGAATCTGTTTAGTGTTTAATATTCACTGTGAGTAAATTATTGAAGACTCTTGACATTTCTTATTCACTAGACGAATGGTGGTTATATTTGATTCATCAAAGCTTAGTATGATATATACCAAACATAAGTGTAATGCCTACCGATCCATCTAAATCGGTTATTCAGCTAATATGAAATAATCTTATGAAAACATCAGACATTTACTTAAACAGATGAAGTACACATTCATTGCTAGAATATATGCCATAACTTGAAGGTTCTCAGTCTTCTGTTTGGTAAAAGGATTTAGCAAATAATGTTGCTTTTGTATGAATTGGACAGTAGAAAGAGAAAATTTCATTTTTAAAGACAAATGAACAATCTCGTCAAATATTTGTCCATCGATAAAAACGTGTTATTCGTTCACAATATTTTTAAATTGCTTACACAGAATTTGAAAATTATTTCCTTATGCTTTAACTATGCTTGTTGATCCATTTACAGAGAAGAAGAAATGTCTCTCCAATGTCTATGCTACACCTATAATAAGTATATTCTTAAAATAAGATCAAATCCCAAACAGACATTTCCTAAAGTTCATAAAAAGGTGTTTCTGTACCTCCTATCTTTCCATTGTATTCCTTCATACTTCATAGAATGATATTGCTGAATTTTAAAATTTAAATTTAAAGCCTTTAATATCTACAAATTATGCATTGTTTCACTAATTGAAACCATAAATTTACTTAGTGAAATTGGGAAAAGTAATGCTCATGAACATAAAGTTTGAGTGAGGTAGCGTTTCGAGAAGTGTCCACATTTTCTTCATCAAATACACCTTTTAATTTAATAACCAATGGTATAAACATAGATCGTGTACTACAGTTTCAAGATTACATTCAATATTTTATAAAAAAATATTTGTGACTCTTAAAAATTTAATATGATTATTTTGGGTCAGTTATAAACCTAGGCGACCTACTCCTGCTTTTATACATTATAATTCTAAATATTTCCTATCAGATTAATTAACCTCACATATGTCTTTGTAAAACATATTCTCTTCAACGTACCTCTGTGACACATAATATTTTCTTCACAATATTAATCTTTCTTTTTATACAAAAGTGACTGTTGGATTTATTATGATAGTTGTTGATCATCATCAACAAATATGTATCCTGGCTGATAATTTATACTATTTTAATATTAATTATGAAATAAAAATAATAATTAAAAATTTATAATTTTAATTATAATTTTTTTGAATATTAAAAGATTGAATATTTTTTTTATTAATTTATAAGAGATAATTAATCAATTGTAGTTACTCACGAATAATGGTTAAAATTTTAATCTTTTTAAATGCAACCCAAAATTAATTTACAATAAAAACTTATCATTTGAGATTAAATTATATTATTTAAGTATTTTTTTATATGTAAATAATTTTCAATAAAAAAGTCCAGAGACTAAAAATTTAATGCATAATTAACGTAAAGTAATTGTTTGTATTAATAATTAACGTTTACATTCATTGTAAAATTACACATTAGCAAAAGTAATTAGACTTCCTTTAAATACCATAATTACCATTCGAAATAAATATTGAGTCCTCGACTCTCTTCGAGTGTTTCCAAATAGTAACTTTGTCAATTGTTGGCCGATTGTATATAAAATTAGATGCGATTTTATTTTCTTTACTTGTTTTACAGAAATACGCAATTGTTGAAGTTAGAAGAAACCGATATATTCAACCGAATCGGACTCAATTTTCTTTAATCAATGAAAGCTGTTATTAATGCTTGAATGTGTATTTTCCAATGCCTTTTTCTTAACTATCATTACCACTAGTGTAAGTCTAAATATCTAAAAAATTAAAATGCAATTCGGTTGGTCATATCGGTCTCTTCTCACTTCAACAATTGAGTATTTCTGTAAAACAGTAAAGAAAATAAAGTCGTATCTAATTTAACATCCAATCAGCAAACAATTGACAAAGTTACTATTTTAAGATGCTGGAAGAGAGTATAGGACTCATTACTTATGATAAATGGTATTGATGATATTAGAAGGAATGTATTTATTACATTTGATTATTTATTTTATTCTTTCAACAATATAACTAAACAGTTTATACATCCGACATTGTATTTTATTTGTTTCCCTTTGGTAAAAACTCAGTATAAACTATTGAGTGTAATTATGATTGCTTAAAGACTAACTGTATAAATATGTTTTATAATTCTTAAATAAAAAATAATCATTTAATTAATAAAAGTATGTATAACACAGAAAAAATTTAAGTATGTGATTTTAAAATTAATTTTAGTATTTTAATTTGTTTTGGATGTATGTTTCTTTTACATACCTTTTGGAAAGTTTTTAGATAACCTAAATAACATATTTTACAACAATTCAATTTACAAGTATTTAAAATGTAAATCAAATTGAATGACTCTTTCAACTATTTTGTAAATGCTTTATAATAATTATATTATAATTATAAAAGTCAAAAAACGTTCGTCAAAATTTATTGTAATCAATTTCGACGGATCAAGCGTCATCATCAGACAAAACTAATTATGACATATTCGCACTTATATACCAAAGCAATGCTTATGTAATTATTATGTAATTTATAAATAATGAAAATACTTTCAATAATGTTGAAGATGGTGTTTAGAGATTAATTTTAGGAATAAAGGATTTGATCAACAAGGCTTCGTACATCACCCTCTCGCTGTAATTATGGAATTGTGAACTCAAAATATCAAAATTACTTACATCAACTTTACTATTCAAACAGTTCTTTCTATGTTGAGCAATATTGCTATCATTTTCCCTTCAATTATGTTCCTGGACCAATTTCATTTGTATTGTTAAACCAAATTTGGAATAAACCAGTTGGAATGATAGAATTGTTGCTGAACAAAATCGAAATTAATTACATTATAATTTGACGAACATTTTTTGACTTTTAAAAATAATTTATCGTCGTTTTTTTAAATATTTATAATTATAAATATAAAACTTTAAAATTAATATTACCAACTTTTGGAAAAAATATATTTTCTTTTGATTGATTAGTTAGCGTATATAAATACAGAATATAGGAAAATTGACCGAACTGTGTGGCGAACCTCCCTTTCAAAAGTTTACAAATAGGATGCGTGTCGGACATTATATCCACCCAGTAATGTCAAAGACTGTTTCTTGATTTTCTTTCTTAACTAATCGTAAGCAGTAATATTTATCGTATTACAGTTTCTATGAACATTTATAAATTTATTTTATATTTTTTAAAAAAAAATATAAATAATTTTTTTTATTTTGTTTAAATTTTTATTTTTTTTATTAATCTAAAGTTACGAAAAAGACAAACAAACATTAATTTAGCATTATTTAAGTATATTTTTGCTAAAGTCAATTTTAGAAGGTACCACAGCATACGCTTTGATCATTATTAAATATAAATTTGAAAATAAATAGAAAAAAAAGAAAATCTTAAGTTTAATTAATTTAATTAAAGAGGCATAATTTTAAAGTAGTGATTATTAAATTAAAAAAAGATATTTAGGATTAATAGTAGATGGATTTTTCCATTTTGGATATAAATCAATGGGTTATAGAGTCTAGTGAATAATTATATACAATCTCGTTTTTTGTAATGAAAGTCAATATTTACTTCAAAGTTCTCAACTTTAAAGAGTTGAATAAATCATTATAATTTTAATAATAATTGCAAACAATTGTGAAAGGTTATTATTTTAAAACACTTGAAAATATTTGGGTCACAACACTTATTACAAATGGTATCAATTACCAGAGTTTTCTGAGAATACACCCAGGGCGTATAACAAAAAACTAAGGTACCAAGGAACTACAGGGTGCGGCAGCTATTTGAGAACACGTAATATAGACACCATATCTTTTTGTGTGTTATAATTACATAATTTTATTTTTGCTGGTAGACATGGCAGAAGCTACTCTTACG